>JAQQSZ010019315.1:0-10392 GCA_028646595.1 Phalanger gymnotis
TCTCTCCTCTCTCTCTCTCTCTCTCTCTCTCTCTCTCTCTCTCTCTCTCTCTCTTCTCTTTTATCAAAGACCAAACCTTAAACCTATTTCACTCTGAAGCTCATAGATTGGATCACAATAGGTCCCTGCCCAAGCTCCACTTAATGGCTATATTTTGGGCCCTCCTGGCTCAGAGTGAATGTCAACGGTAACTGTTTCTCTTTTGACCAGCAACCCTGAGGGTCTTCCCCTCCCAGTTTGATTTTTTTTTTCTAATTAAAGGGGCCATCCTCTGACTCACTTCTTAAAGATTCACTGAATAGGTCTTGCCTCACTCAAAGTGAGAACCTGAAAAGGCCTTAGTCTAAAAGAGCCAGGGTCTCCCATTGCATCCTGGGCCCTCTCCAGTCGTCCTGATTTCTGGCCACTAGATTCAGATGGCTCTGGAGAAGAAAGTGAGGCTGGTGACCTTGCACAGCCCTCCTTCACTCAAATCAAAGTCAACTGCAAGTCATGTCATCATTTCCCTGATGTCGTGGTCCTCTTAGAAAATGAAAGACAAACACAAGAAGATTATTTGACAGTGAAGGCCCAGAAGGTATATATTTTATTGTTCGTTACTCAGCAGTGATTAAAACAAAAAGGAACAAACCTCCATGAATTTATATTTACATTTCTACTGTGAAATATTAATTTGTATTCATTTACTTAACAAATATCTTATATCTTGATGACAGGTAATAGTACATGAATAAAGGACTAGTCTGAGTCCCTGGCAGCAATGGAGGAAGTGTATAAATTCAAGGATTCTTTTATAACTGAAAGGCAGAACCACTATTCAGTCATTAATAGTTTTTAAATGAGAATATGACATCCTACTCTAAAACAACCTATAAAACTTGACAATATAAGGATAAACTAGACTCTTATCTGTTAAATTTGCCAATAATTATTACCTGCCATAGACATTATCCTTTCAGTCTTTAGCCATAATCTCTGTCTGAAATAATTTTATGGAGATGAGGTGATAAGTTGAGTCACAATGTCTATATAGGTCAATGATGTAAGGGAAAATGTCATTAATTTTAGTCTTGCCAGACCACGTTTCAAGAGAATTTGATGCTTATTTCCAAGAAGTACTGTATAGTCAAAATTGATTTACATTTCTGAAGGACCCACTTATTCTCGGTACACTCCAATTGCAGGGTTAGGCACAGCTTTTATAAAATGTCAGACGACTTTAATAGCACTCTAAGTCCCTTTAATCAATTTCATTCTCTGAATGTGAGCTTGTCAATATCATTTCCTTTCACATTAAAAATTTTCATTTAGATTTCCATAGTATCATCTTAATAGCTGAGCCAGTTGCCGCCAAATGTGTGCCTACCTAAAATACTATCAAAGTGGTATTGAATGAAGATGACACTAGGCTAGGTAATGTGAGCCATTATCCTATTCACCCAGGCTCAAAACCTCAGAGCAAGCCTGAAATCAACCCTCTCCTTCACCTTTATGTTCAATGACTCAAAAAGTTTTGTCATTTTTTTTTTTCTCTGGCATGTCTTATCTGTCTTTTCACTTCCATTTCAGTCATCATAATCCTGGTCCAGGACCCTTTTCTCCTCAAATGTGCATTATTTTAATAGCCACTAACAGCCTCTAGTTTCCTCCAATTCATTCTGTTCACCACTATCAGATTAATCTTCCTAGAGCATAATTTTCATCATGATGTTTCTGTGAACTTTATTCACCACTGACTATGGGACAAAGTCTAAATCTATTAGTCTGACATTCTTCTAGTTTCACAAAAATAGAAAATTGAAGGGAAGTCAAAGATAAACGTTTAATGTACTTCACAAGTCTGCCTAAGACCTGCGTTGATAATAACTGTGGGGGAAAAAAAAGTAGAACTAATGGAGATTGATGAGTCACCTTTCAACCGGTAGCCTGGAAAGAAGAGTAATCAAAAAACTGGAAACAAAGTGGGTGTCAGCTGATGAAAGAATAGCTGAACATGTCGTGGCCTATGAATGTAATGTAATATCATTATACTGTAAGAAATAAAGAATGTGAGGAATTCAGAGAACTGTGGGAAGACTTGTATGAATTGATACAGAATAAAAGGAAATAATATATATGGTGACTTCTCTAATGTAAACGAAAACAACACTAAAAGGTCAACTTTATCCACATTCAAGGTCATGATGAAACATTTTTCAGATCATGCGATCATCAGTTTAGAGCTGAAAGAAAATTTCATGGATTGAGGCCCAGAAATGAGGCCCAGTTATGACTTACCTAACGTCCACTGGTAGCAAATGGCATGAATTAGGCTTCAAATCAAGCCGGAATATGGACCAGGGTGAGACCCTGATTCAAAAGCCAGAGTCATTTCTGAACTGAACCATGACAAGTGAGAGACTATGGATTTGGTATAAAGCGTACACTGTCAGACTTGGCCACTGTGTCCATTGATCTTACTACAGTGTTTGTAATTGTTACAAAGAACAATTTTATTGGGGGAGAAGGGGTACTTTTTGTGGAGTCAGTATGGTATTAATTCTTGACTTAAGAACAAAATTTGTTTGTATAAGTCAAATGTTTATTCTGATCGAGACTCCAGAGGTTTCCTGTCTGAATTTAAAAATTGCGTTTTCCAGGAATCCAAAACAAAAGTCAAATACGCCTGAGAAGGACAACACAAATTACCAGTTCTTACACCTTACTGTTAATTAACATCTAATGAATCAGACTTAAAACTTTCCTTGAGGTAACAGGACACAGGACAGTTAAATTTTGATGAGAAGATAAAGGAAAATATCCTCAGACTATGGGATTTTAGAAAATCAGGATTATTTGGAACACTAGAGAACCCTACCCAGAAAATAGCATGAGGGAGGGCATTGGGTGTTTGTGAAAGAAGAGATTAAAAACAAGAAGAAATGGTATAGAAAAAAAATTGAAAGGGAGCCAAAGAAAAGTCTTGTTTAGCAGTATGTAATAGTATAAGAAAAACGATGAACTAGCATTTAGAAAACATGCATCCTAGACCTAAATCCTAGACCTATTGCTGTCTCACTAGGTAACTTTAGGCAAGTTAATTAATCTCTCTGGTTCTTGGTGATGTTCTCCATAAATTTGGAAGGAGGGAGGATAGAACAAAAGAGTTCTAAATTATTTTTCAACTCTTTCTATGACTTCTCCTTCACAGATAATATCAGTCCTTATGGGAAGCATAAAATTCTATTGAGTAGCAGCTGGCTTCCTTGAGGCTTTTGATATAATTTTGCTTTGTGGGTTGTGTCAATATTCTTGTCTATTTAGATTGTGGGTTGATGGTTTCATCAATTATATCCTGGCTTGATACCATTCATAATTCTGTTTGCCCTCCTCTAGACATTCTCCAACTAATTGTTGTCCTTCCTAAAAGTACTGAATGCAATGCTCCAGATGTAGTTAGACAAGGGCAGAGTACAATGGGAGAGATTGCCATATCTGCATCTCCCATGACATAATCTTAAATGACATTGTGTTTTTTGGCTGCCATATTGCCCTATGGATTCATATTGAACTTTCAGCCCTCGAACTCCACTTGTCAATCCTTACAAACCATTATCTTGCATTCTAAAGTTAATAATTTGAACTTCACCTATGAAATTTTACATCTATCCAATTAAAATTAATTTATTTTATTTGTTATCATCTTGCCTGTCACACTTCTTTTCGATCCCAACTCTCTCATCAGAAGAGTTGGCTGGCGCTTCCAGCTTAACATGATCCACAAATTTGATAAATATACCATCTCTGGCTTTATCCAAGTCTTTGATAGGTGGTTATAGCTGAAGAATCTGTTACCTGGTGGACAACCTGCTGGCAATAAACCTTCCCATACTTAGCTAGGCTGCTCTTCACCAGCAGACATAGTCTGTTGCTAGGAGAATACCTGAAGCCTTTTCAGTTTGGTGGAACCTGCCAGAATTTCCCTTTCTTTTTGTAGCCTTCCAAAAATCCAGGGTTATTTCCATTTAGTGATATGGCATTAGAAGATGACATTTGTAAGAGAAACCATTGGTAAAAGTGTTAAGTAAACTATGACCAACCATAGGTACCAGGGTACACTGTGAGAATAAAACATCACTCAGTAATCATATCTGTACAGTATTCTGTGAGATTCTTCCTCTAGGCCTAATTGCTTAAATGTATCAAACACAGGTAGGTATTCTTATATTCCCTTTTCTAAATCTGGATTTCAACTTGGCATTAGCCATTTTTGTTCTGTCCTTTCCAGTCATTCTTGTTGGCAGAGAAAACAACCCTAAAAGAACAGTTGAAAAGTAGGGTTCTACTTTTTCTCTATTTCCATAACATTCCACCCACCCAAGCTCCTTTCCCTATCTGCCTCTTTCTTCATTATTGCAAATAAAATCTTTTGTTGTTGCTCTTGTTGTCCTTTGTGTTCTTTGCCAAGCTCATCTCATTTAGTGGTCTGGACACAATTTTTAAAGGACCAAGGTATTACATGTGTCTTTTAAAAATCTGAGATAATTTACTGAAATTTCTGTTCATTCATAGTGGTCTTTTTAGACAACTCCCCATTTTCCTCATAGAATTGTTCCTATTTTTAACTTCTGAATTCACATATGAACGTGCAATCGACTTTATGTATGTCTGCCTATCAATCTCATTCTGTTCTAGCTGTGATTTAAAAATCATTGTTTTCACTGGGAATAATACAATCTAAATTGACAATAATTGAAACTTTCACTATATCTATGGAACTGTAACTCATTAATATACTTTTATGCATGCCATTTACAGCCTTACTTATCTTCCATTGAGATCTTCTTGTCATTTAAAATAAAGTCCTTACTAGACTACTGAATAAAAGTGATTGGTATTATAGTCATTCTGAAGATCTGTGTACAATCCTGAAGGCAAATTTTTAATATCTGCCAATTCCCTGCCTTTGCCTTTGCAGAACTCATGCTAGAATTTAAAATGAGGATGTTTGTAAGTCACAGAGAGATGACACATTTTAATATAACATGCTATCATGTTTAGAGAAAATTTTCAGACTGTTCCACACATTAAACGTTATCCTTATCAAATGAAATTCACCTAGGTGCATGATCATTTCCATACTTCAATGGATATGTCAATGAATTTGTTAATATGGGTACTCCCTTCATTAGTGTAGATCACAATCAATCTCCCATTTCTCCTTTGCAACTCTTGTCCGTGTTTTTCCATAAAGTGGGGGGGGAGGGTTGAGGGGAGCAGATTTCTGCCCAACATGTAGAAGCCATCTTCTAGATCTTTTGACATTACATAACATGTGATTGAAGCTGCTTATTAATTGATTGATGCATGAGTACCATAGTAGCACTCACACTGTCCCTTACTTGCCCTATGTAACCAATTTACCTTCTTTTTACATTTTACATTTTATTTTATTATTGGTGCTCAAGTTTTCATTTTCAACATAAAACACTATTCACACTCGTTTAGGAAACTTTGTGGTATTTTGGGGCTCACTTGTGAGAACCTACATGTTTCCTCTTAACATTTTCATAGAATCACATATGAGAGTTAGAAAAGACTTCATTTGCCATCTAGTCTAACCCCTGCACAAAGGAAATCTCAATATATAACGTATACATACCCAGGAAGTAGTCATCCAGCCTCCTCTTTCAGATCTCCAAGATCTTGGAGCAACCAATTCCACTTTCTGACAACTCTAATTATCATGACTTTTTCCCCTGACATTAAACTTTCCTCGAAGAGGCATTTTTTTTAGGGTAAAACTACTTTATTTTATTTTTAATTAAATTTATTTTTTCCATTAATAAACATTAATTTTTCTCTCCTCACTTCCCTTTCCCCACTGTGGGGGGCAGGGAGAGGTAAATAAAACCTTGAATAGATAGTTAAGCAAAACAAATTCTCAAACAAATTTGGACATTGGCTATTTCCAAAAATAGGACATTCCACATTTTAATAAGCTTCATAAAAATTTTGTGCGTGTGGTAAAGCAGGTATATAGACCAGTGGTTATTGATTTTCTTTCAGTCACCCTTTTGGACTATATGTTCTTAGTTTTTTCCTACAATTTTTTGATCTTCCCCTTCATCAGATATCTCAAGAATTGATGAGTCAATATCAGTGTCAATATCTTGTTTGAAAAGTCAGTTTGGAGTGGTTTAATTACAGGTCATGTTTTCTTGTTTTTATTCTTTCTTCTAATTGAGTACTCTTTTAGATCTTTTTCTAATAAATTGACTCTCTGACTATGCACGAACAACTGATTTTCTACATTGGTAACCAGTTATTTCTTGCCTATCAATTTGATGTACTTTAGTTATTATCATGCTGATCGCCTCTCATTTCTCTTTTTGAAGAAATGTTATTAAATTTATAATAAAATAAAGAAAACTGAATTTTAAAAAGACTTGTGGCATATAGAAATAATACCAACTTCCTCCAACAGATTACTTGATCAAATCAAGTCAACATGCATTTTTTAAACATGTATTATGTGCCAGAAGCTGTGCTAAACTCTGAGAAGACAAATACAAGCAGAAAGACAGTCTCTACCTTTAAAGAGATTATATTCTAATGGGGGAAGACTACACATAAAAAGGAGCTGGAAAAGGGGCAGGGTGAAGGTATAAGGCAAGGGGGAAATGGCAGAGAAAGTCCTGTGGAAATGCATCAGTAGTGCAGCCCAGAGAGGAAAGAAGACATGGTTAGCCTGGACCTCCTCCTTAAAATGAAGGTTCTAGGAGGAACCAGCCCATCAGGAGAGACTAGAAGGGTAGAGGGTACTACCAACATGAGAAGCAGTCTATGAGTGGAGTGAGCTTCTAAGGAGGAGAGGTTTTGATGGCACAGTAGAGAAATTGTGTCTCATGCTAGCCACCAACATAGGGTCATAGCATTTAAAAATAAATAAGTTTTAGGTCATGTTCCATGATGAGATCATAGATAAACTGATGACATAGGTACTACAAGTCCAAAAGACCAGGGCATGGGCAAGGGCGGGAAAGAAAGGGACTTCAGCTTTGTTCCATCTCCTAAGAAATTTCCAGCAAGAGTTTCGTAACCAGTTCGAGAGCATCTGTGGAGATTTCTAAATGTCTCCTGAAAGGAAATAGAGGTCTTAATCTAACCCAAAGAAATGTTGAAAATATAATTTCAGGGATGAGTTTGACAGTTTTTCTTTCTTTCCTCTCCATTTTTCTGGGATATCTCTTTTGGGTGAACATAAAGATCTAAATCCCTAAATTTCTATTCCTGATTCAAAAATGGCTCTTTTATTCAAAAACAGTCTAGTCTTAAAATGTAAATGTACTTAAACTGCATATGGAGATGAAGTTTAAAAACAAAAAAAAACTGGGAAAAAAATTAGTCATGCAATGGAAAATCACCCAATTTCAATTTTTGTTTAACTACTTTGTTATTCAATTATTTTCCTTGCTTTTCTAATAAAGGAAGGAGGGGGTTCATACTTTTTGATGATCTTGAATATAGAAAAGGATATTAAAAATATATGGAAAATTAAGAAGTCAGAAAAATAGCACAAGGGAAACCATAACACATAGCCAAGAGTGTCACACATACTGATTTTAGAAGTGACAGGAAAAATAAATACATCTTAGTCCCTTCCCTATTCTTTTTTGTGATTTAAGAATTATGGATAGTAATGTAAAGTAAAATTTCAGTTACCCAGAATCCTCATCCTCACTAATGAGTTATTTTACATAGTAAGGCTATGTAGGCAGCTGGGTGGTTCAGTGGATAGAGCACTGGGTCTAGAATCAAGAAGATTTGAGTTCAAATATGGCCTTAGACACTTACTAGCTGTGCGACCCTGGGCAAGTTGCTTAGCCTCTATTTCTCTTAATTCTCCTGCAGAAGGAAATGGCAAACCACTCCAGTATATCCTATACAGTAAAGAATCAGACACGACTGAAAAACAACAAGGATTTGCACTTTTAAGCATTAAATATTTTTAATTTAATTTAACCTTTTGGATCGGAGTCTTTTCAAACTCTGCTATCCTGCATGCTTCTCTTTCTCTTAAAACTGAACATACTAAATACAATTTAACCTTTTCTGTTTTCACTATCATTTGGAATATCAAATATTTTACTGTGCTGGAGTATGAGAGTGTCCTCTGGAGCTACTGAGATGTTAAGAAAGTTTACCCTTACTCCGAATGATCCCAGACTGTATTTTATTCAGTTCTTTCATCTGCTCTTTATAGGTTTCCTATTTCTCTGTTGTTGTCTGGTACATAGTAGGTGCTTAATAAATGTTTATTGATTGATTTCTCCCTATTCTTATTGTGCCCATTAGTAGCAGCCTCTCTTACTAATTTATTGCTTTTAATTGATTTGAGTTTGGAAACCAGATAAGCAAAACCTGAACATTTTGAAGTTGAAAGGTGCCATGTAAACTGTATTCAGATTTTACATAAAATAAAAATTAATACGCTATTTGTTAGGGCTTGACGGACTGTCCTATATACAAACTACATGAGCTTGATGGCATCTTTTTTTCTTTAATGTTCACAGACTTTTTAAAACCTGCTTCCTTGTTCTTGGCGAGAGTCAGCATGTGAAGCTGCCAGAAAGTTGAATTCTCTCTTGGTGAAGTCTAAATACTAACTTCAGACAACTCCTAGGAGAAGAGTTAATGCTGGGTAAAAATCAGACACTTCTGAAAGTTCCTTCAACTCTTTCTGGACATAGCTAATAAATGTACTGATTAATATAAAGAAATTAAATCCTTACAGTTTTTTAAAAAAGTTATTGCACCTTTGGCATTGCCCAACTTATAACCAGCAAGTAGTTTCCTTGCCAGACAGATCAAATGGTGTATATAATAATAAGATCATTGATTTAGAATCTTTAGCATGACATACTTTGGACATACTAATCCTATAAATTTTCAAGGAGCCAGCTACTAAAAAATATATTTATGAGGGTAATTTTTATGAAGGAAATGGAAAGTTTCAGTCCCACAGATGAACATTTGCTGGTGTTTATAAGCAGGAACTCCTAAAAAGGGGGATTACTGGAATAAAACAGTATCTATTTTATTAGAATTCAAAGTGGATGAAAGTATCTCACATTCTGAGAATCAGAGGAGAAACTGTTTGATTCTTTATACGTTGGAGATGAATATAACCCGATTTCAAGAGTGCAGAAATGGAGAGAAATTCCAGACTTTCCTCAGAATTCCTCTTCTTTAGAAAAGCATAAAAATCACTAAGTTTATCCAATAGTATTCAATTCACCTTTTCTGAAGGAGGATATTACTTCTAAAAACTTCCTTTGAACGAATGTCAAATGTGCTGGGACAGTTAAGCTCCAACTTCAAATTATTGGTTTAGTCATAGTCCAATGCGTATACCTCAATAAACAAAAAATCCAAAATCAACAAATATTTTATAAGCACCTACCTTCTGTAGTATACTGCTATTTCCCCCTGAAAATAGAATTCCACAAATTGATGATTTTTGCTTCATTTGCATCTCCAAGCAAAATTGGAAGGGGATTTAGTGGCCTGACTTCAAGCACAGATTTTCACTGTTTTAAAAGCACCAGCACTTAGTAGAATAGCCAAGCAGTCCTTAACTCTAACAATTCATTCGTAAAACTTCCCCCCAAGAGCAAATAAATGCATGTGATAATATTAGCAAGTTGCAATAGCTCCTCCAGCGACTTTGCCTAGCACAAAAATAAGTTATCTCCTGAGACAAACCCCCTTCCAACCAGGCAAATAAGCATAATACTGCCTCCTGTTTACTTCCCTGTATATTCTCAGTATTAATTGGTTGATTGATTTCTAATATCGGGGGTCTAAAAATTCGATAAAAATTTATTGTTCTTTCCTTGTTATAAGCTGTGTGGCGTGACATATATGCGACGTGTGCGTAAAATGCCATGCCATGACATGACTGGTGTGCCATGCCATGGCATGATGTGATGTGGCACAGCATATGGCATTATATGATATTATCTGCCATGACACATGCTTGGTATGGTGTGATATGTATGGATATGACTGAGACATGTGACTGGCATGACATACACGTGACATGGAGTGATATGACATGTGATATGTGTAGGATGCAGTGTGACATGGCGTGATGTGACAAGTCATATGGATGATGTTATGGGACATATTGTGAGATGCCATAATGTGGTGTGAAACGTGTGTTGTGGTATGACATATGCATGAGATGGCTTGTGTAATATGGCATGACATGGGGTGATATATCAGTGATATGGTGTGATATATTCGTTAGATGCCTTGATATGGCTTGGAACATGTGGTATGGAATGACATGAATGTAACATGCCATCATGTGATCTGGCATATGTGTGATATATGCATGGCATGATA
>JAQQSZ010019316.1:0-10392 GCA_028646595.1 Phalanger gymnotis
AACACTTTTGAAAAGGCACAGGGTCAAGGGAGAAAACTGAATAAAGGGAGACAGGATAGAATAGAGGGAAATATAATTAGTCTTTCACAACATGACTGTTATGGAAGTGTTTTGCATAATGACACAGGTGTGGCTTATGTTGAATTTCTTGCCTTATCAAGGAGGGTGGGTGAGGAGAGAAGAGAGGGGAGAATTTGCAACTCAAAGTTCTAAAGACAAATGCTCGAAAAAAAAAAAAAGTTATTTTTATATGCAACTGGGAAATAAGACATATAGGCAATGAGGTATAGAAATCTATTTTGCCCTATAAGAAAGTAAGGGGAAAGGGGATATGGTAGGGGAAGTAGGGTGACAGAAGGGAGGCAGAGTGGGGAATGGGGCAATCAGAATATATGTTATCTTGGAGTGGGTGGGGCAGGAAGGTAGAAATGTGGAGAAAATTTTAACTCAAAATCCTGTAGAAATCAATGTTGAAAACTAAAAACATTAAATAATAAAAATGTGAAAAAAGAAAATCATAAGACTCTTACTGGAAGCAGTTTGGGCAGAGTATAGTCAATAACAATTTGCCATTGACATGCTGTAATATTAATATGATCAAAGATCTTCCACACCCATTCAATAGGCCTCAGGTGGGGCTAGATGGGAAAGCTTGATTATATCTTTTTTATAGAAAGGCCTAAAGCCTCTACTTACCAGGTACTAAGCTGATTTGGGCATGAAGCCCTCAGTGCCCTAACAAGAATTGCTAAGACCAGAGCCAATGGTATGTAAGCTGAGTTCTAGTCAATCAGATGATGGTTAGGACGGTATATAAGGAGAGCCCAGAGTCTGAGAGAATCAGAACTGAAAAGGTACAGAACTGAGAGCAGGCAGAACTGAGAAGAAGACATTGAGGTAGCAGACATCAAGACGGCACTGAAGGACAGATATTGAGAGAAAGCCAGTGTTGTCAGAGCTGCAGCAGAAACTTCTGAGCAAAGAATAAGAATTTGTGAGTGATTGTTTACAAGAAGGTCCTAGCAGGAGTAAGGATACAGGATGACTTAGTCCCTTGCTTTAATATTGTGTTATAATTTGCTTGTTGCTACATTGAGGCAGGCTTACTGGTTTTGGAATATAATTACTGACATATTGAATTGGAGTAACTGTTCCTGGGATTAGATATTCTGGTGTCTAAATAAATACTATACTTCCTCTTTCTTCTACCTAGACAGTTTTACATACTTTGCTATTCTGAAACATACAGTCATGTTCATGGTCACCTTTGAGATCATGAATCTTGCCTTACTGATACACATGCCTTTTGGCAGTTGTCTCAGATTAGTGATGAGATTGCCTTATTTAACAAATTTTAAAATTTAAGTAGACCTTAGATATTAAATTTTGAAACATTTTGCTGATTTTGCTGTATGAAAGAGATATATTACATTTTTTTTACAATGTCCCTATTAGAGAAATCAAACAGAAGATTTTTAGATTTACAGTGAGGTTTAGTGGAAAAAGTATTGCTAGATTTCAAATCAAAAGGACTGATTTCAAATCACCACCCTAGGCACATCACAATCTTTTTTGATTCATTACCTATAAAATAAGAGATCCACACATTGAATTTTTCATTCCTCAAATCAATGGTGTCTACTTAAAACTATCTTTTGATTTATCTTACAGAATGAATTCATATATCTTTTACTCGTTTTGTTAGTGATTCTCTGGTAAGGGCCATGAGACAAAAGTCATGCTTCTTTTGCTCCAAGCTCAATTGAGTCTTCCGTCCCCTCTGTCATTCCTCAGCAGCAGCCTGACTTATTTTGCACTATTTCTTTTATGTCACTTATTATTGTTGAGTCTCTGGCCAGGGTTGACCTTACATTATGGCACCCAAGCTTGCATATTTTAATCGCAGATCAACTCAGTCTCCACAGAAGTCTTTTCTTTGTGAAAGTACTCTCTTCACCTCTCCTGTATTATCACCTTCATTCTACATCCTTCATTATCATAAAAATGTAAGCACCTTCTTAATGGAGATGTTTTTGAGCACTGGTAATTCCACCATATACCACAGTACCTGAAACACAATAAATGCTTTCTTATATGTATTAATCTATCATTGCTGATGGAGTTAACTTGGCTGTTTGGATAAAAAGTCACTCAAAATTTGGGGGGCACCAAGCAACAATCAGATCTTCAGTGGAGCAGGAACAAAACTATTATTCAGTATTGGGATTTAGCATGTATTTCGTTTGGCCCCTATGGCTTGATCTCTCCAAGGTCGTCTATGTATCTTAATTTTATCTCTTCATTTACCTTGAATTTCAAGACCTTGTTGATTACTTTATTTGTTAGACAAAACAAAAGCAAACTAAGAATTGAATGCATGCTCTTTCTCTTTGTACTCCACCATTTTTATTCTATCAATGGTTGTTGTTGGTGGTGGTGATGGTGTTTTTATCTTATCTTTTCTTGGATATTTTTCTTGTTCATCATATGACGACTAGAAAATTTCTCTTTGATGTCCTTTATATAGACACTTTATTAAATTCTGGAGATACTTCTGTCATCTCTCACTTGTATTAACAAATTAGCCACCCAGAAAGATAATTTGCTATGTTTATCTCTTCAAGGTCTAGGAGTTTTCTTGAGCTATTGAGAAGTTTATTTCTAATGATATTGTCTCAAGGACTTATTCCTCTGCTTTTTCTCAAATATTAATAAATCATAACCAATTAATATCTGTCTTATATCACTGATTAATCTAGCGATTAACAAGCGCCCCAGTATCATTTAACAAAATAAAATCAGTGTTATTTTAGTTTATTTATTTATTTATTTATTTTTTACAAATGGGAGATTAACTGAAAAGATATAGACCAGAAGTATAAGTATCCCATCAAACAGGGACCACATGACATGTAACTAAGGGGAAAAAAATAAAATGCTACTTAAAAAAACTGGGAGCTCATGATTCTATATACCATTTCTGTCCCTTGAGGATGTGGGCTCAAAAATCAAACAAGATTCTAAAAAGCTTTTCATGACCTAGGTAATTTCTAAAGAAGCTATCACCAATACATGATTTGTTCTTTATTGACTGCTGTTTAAAATACTGATACTTGGGAGGTGGGGCAAAGGTGAGGGCCTGAAAACAGGGACTCACTTGAGGTGTCCCCCAAATCCCTCCAAAAATCTGTAAAAAATGACTCTAAATAAATTCTAGAGCGACAAAACCCACAAAATTACAGAGTGACAGAAGTCTCCAGCCAAAGGCAGCCTGGATGGTCCCTGGGAAGAATCTATCACACCACTCAGGGAGCTGAGTGTGGCCCAGCATGAGTCAGACCAGGAAACACCAGGCTAGAGCAGACCAGGTGGAGCAGGCCTCAGGGCACTGAATCATTGGCAGTTGCAGCGGTTTCCAGACTTCTCAACCCACAAACACCTAAGAAAACAGCATGTCAGTGGGAAAACTGTTGGACCTGGGTGAGAGAAGGACACAGTCTGGCCCCAGTCCCAAGGCACTGGAGGTGGCTGCAGCAGCAGAGACAGCAGGACTGCTTCCAGAGATCCAGACTCCCAGATAGTTGAAGGAATCAAGCAGCTGATCAGAGTAGGAATGCAGGGATCTCTTTGCTGGCATTAAGGCAAGGTTCTCCTGCTTTGCCCTGCTTGGATCTGGCTCACAATCCTGTTTGGCAGTCCTTTGGGAAGGAGGAGCTTGGGTGTGGCAGAGCTTATGGTGGCTGTGGAGAAGGAGTCTTCCTGGTAGCTACATGGCAGAAAGGAGTGCTTGCCCTCACAAATCAGAGCACAGGCAAGGGGAGGAGATGAATAGATGAACAGAACCTCAAAACAGAAGTGGCTCTGAAAACAGCAGTACAAAACCCCTGAAGCTTGGGACAGAGCACTCTCCACTCTTGAAGCAATCATACTCTGACAAAGAACTCAGAAGTCAAGTAATTGGCTGGAAAAATGAACAAAAGGTGTAAAAAACTCAGACTATAGAATCTTACTTTGATGGCAAAGAAGATCAAAACATCCAGCCAGAAGAAGTCAACAAAGTCAAAGAGCCTACATTAAAAGTCTCCAAGAAAAATATTAATTGGTTTCAGGCCAAGGAAGACATCGAAACAGATTTGAAAAAAAAAAATTAAGAAAAGTAATGGAAAAATTTGAAGAGAAATGAGAGTGATGCAAAAAAATAATGAAAAAAGAGTCACCACCTTGCTAAAGGGGAACCAAAAATTACTGAAGAAAATAACACCTTATAAATAGACTAACCAAATGGCAAAAGAACCCCAAAAAGCCAATGAGGACAAGAATGCCTTAAGAAACAGAATTAATGAAATAGAAAAGGAGATCAAAAGGTCATTGAAGAAAATAATGCCTTAAAAATTAGAATGGAGCAAGTAGAAGCTAGTAATTTTATGAGAAATTAAGAAACTATAAAACAGAACCAAATGTTATAAAACAGAACCAAAAGAATGAAGGAAATGGAAGATAATGTGAAATATCTCATTGGAAAAACCACTTACCTGGAGAATAGATCCAGAAGAAATAACTTTAAACTTATTGGACTGCCTCAAAGCCATGATCAAAAAAAGAGCCTAGACATTATCTTTCAAGAAATTACCAAGGAAAACTGGCCTGATACTCTAGAACCAGAGGGTAAAGTAGGAATTGAAGGAATGCACCAATCTCCTCTTGAAAAAGACCCAAAAAGGAAAACTCCTAGGAATATTGTAGACAAATTCCAGAGTTCACAGGTCAAGGAGAAAATATTGCAAGCAACCAGAAAGAAACACTTTGAGTATTGTGGAATCACAGTCAGGATAACACAAGATCTAGAAGCATCTGAATTAAGGGATTGAAGGACTTGGAATATGATATTCTGGAGGTCAAAGGAGCTAGGATTAAAACCAAGAATCACCTACCCAGCAAAACTGAGTATAAGACTTCAGGGCAAAATAAGGATTTTCAATGAAATAAAGGACTTTCAGGCATTCTTGATGAAAAGACTAGAGTTGAATAGAAAATTTGACTTTCAAATACAAGAATCAAGAGAAGCATGAAAAAGGTAAACAGGAAAGAAAAATCATAAGGAACTTTCTAAAATTGAACTATTTTGTTTATATTTTTATATGGAAAGATGATAATTGTAACTCATGAGACCTTTCTCAGTATTGGGGTAGTTAAAGGGAATACACATAGACATAGACACAGACACAGACATAGGGCACAGGGTTAGTTTAATATGAAGAGATAGTATCTAAATAATAAAATTAAGTCGTGAGAGAAGAATATATTGGAAGAAGGAGAAAGAGGGAGATAGAATGGGATAAATTGTCTCATATAAAAGTGTCAAGAAATCCCTGCGATAGTGAAAGGGAAGAGTGTGTAGGTGAAAGGAAATAAGTGAACCTTGCTATCAGCAGATTTGGCTTAAGGATGGAATAACATACACATTCAGTTGGGTATCTTAGCTTACAGGAAAGTAGGGGGGAAGCAGATGAGAGGCAGGAACAATAGAAGGGAGGGCAGATTGGGAGAGTAGGTAGTCAAAAGCAAACACTTTTGAAAAGGGACAGGGTCAAATGAGAAAATTGAATAGAGGAGGTATAACAAAAATGTAATTAACAGCCACTCTGGGGGGTGTAAGACAAGCAATTCCAGCATATGGAAGGGCTGCTAACATAAGTTCTTTGATTTGCTTTTCTAAGGAAAACAACTTTAAGGGGCTAATAATCTCAGTTTAATTAAACATATGAATATCACTCATTTATTTCAGGTGGAAAAGATCAGCCCCCTGAACGTCAGGGAAAATACAAAACAGAAATTACAAACATCAACAGACAGACCTTGCCTGATCCAAATCACAATTCATAGTTACCAGATAAGCACCCATATCTGCCTGGGTTATCAAAGCCAGGTGGCAGTTACAATGGCTTGCCCACAGTCTCAATACTCCTTCCATGATTGAGCCCCCCAAAATCCAAACCCTAACCTCGGATCTTATAAACCTGTCTCAGGACCCTGGGGCACTTGAGGCTCACCATTTAGAGTGTAAGAAATCAGTGTGGGGAAGGTCCAACCACCAGCACCACATCATAGACAACTGAATGACTTGATTGTCTCAGGGTGAGAAATACTCCCAAAGACAGCAAAAGGTTTGCCACCCATTCAAACAAAGGGGTGACTTGATAGTCTTGGCAACCCAAAAAGGAAGAACAGGGAAAAATCTGATTGCCAGTGACAGCATAGGATGGAGGGAAATATACTTAGTCTTTCACAACATGACTATTATTGAAAAGGTTCCCATAATGGCACATATTTGGCCTATGGTGAATTGCTTGCCTTTTCAAGGAGTATATGTGGGAAGGGGAGAAGAGAGAGAATCTGGAACTCAAAGTTCTAAAAACAAATGTTAAAAAAAATTGTTTTTGCATGTAACTGGGAAATGACATACACATACAATAGAATATAGAAATCTATCTTGCCCTACAAGAAAGTAAGGGGGAAAAGAATAAAGTGCGTGAGGAGGAGTGGGGTGATAGAAAGGAGGGCAGATTGGTGAAATGGGCAATCAGAATACATGCCGCCTTGGGTTAGGGAGGTGGGTAGTTATGAGGAGAATATTTGTAACTCAAAATCTTGTGGAAATCGATGTTGAAAACTAAAAATAATTAAAAAGTAAAAATAATAATAATAATCCTTTATGTCTTGGCCATGGATGCTAGGGAAGAATTTGAACTTAATTTTTTTTTTTAAAAATTAGCCTCAAATACTTATTAGCTGTATGACCTTGGCCAAGTAATCTAATCTTTGTTTTGCCTCACTTTCATTAACTGCAAAATCAGGATAATAATGGCACCTACCTCCCAAAACAGATGTGAGAATCACATTAAATTGTACCTATAAAATGCTTAACACACTTCCTAGCACATAGGAAGTGCTATAGAAATGCTATTATTATTGTTGTTATTATTATTAATTATCAAAATCAAGTTCACAAGTATGAGATGGGTTAGCATGGTTAGACAATATCTTGTGAGAAGAACATCTGGGAATATTAGTGGCCTACAAGCTCCATATGTGTAAACAGTATGATAATGCAACCAATAAACTTAATGTTATATTTCTAAAAAGAATTTTAAAAAAATAAATAAAATACTGCTACACTAAGTCAAGAAGATCATCCTTTACTAGGCTGAGATGCTAATAAGTTCTAGCATTGGAAATGAGTTTATGGACACCTTGAGACCTTTCAACCTTTCAAAGCTCAAAAATCTACAGCCTAATCCATCCTTTCCTCATTATTCCAATTTACTTAAGGCAGAGAATTGACAAAATAGTGACAAAAAGAAAAAGTACATGCTTATTCCTTCTTGTTCATCAAGGTGGGCATTTTTTTTTCCAAAATAAATGCTAATAAAAGTTTATCTCTCCTCACATGACTACAGCCAGGCAAGAATGTCAAATAACCTCTGAAGTCCACGTTGGGAATTCTGTCATGTCCAACATGCCACACATGCTCAAAACCGTTGGTCTTTCATTAGTCACTCTGTTGAATTAGCATTATAGAGACAGTATTATATAATGGATTGAGACTTCAAATCCAAGCCAGGAAAGATAGGTTCAAATATCACCTCTGACACAAACTATCTGTTATCTTGGTCAAAACTCTTAATTTTACAGTGTTATATGCAACTCAAATTAAGTCGCAGAGAAAATGTCAGATGTTAAATTCCTCTGATACAGGAAATTTCCTTTTTTAAATTTTTCCCAATTACTTGAAAGACAATTTTAACATTCATTTTAAAATATTAACTCCTGAATTCTCTCCCAATATCCCTACCCTCTCCTCTCCCTGAGAAGGCAAAAAAAAATCTAGTCTATACACATGCACTCCTGAAAAATGCATTTCCAAATTAGCCTTGTTGTGAAAGAAAACCCGGAACATCTCCCAATAAAAACACCAAGAAAAATAAAGTAAAAACAAGCAAAAAATTATACTTCGATCTGTACTTAGATTCCATAATTTCTTTCTCTGCAGGCAGATAGTGGTTTTCGTCATGAATCTGTCAGAATTGACTTAGATCATTGTATTGCTAATAATAGCTAAGTTGTTCAAAGGTGATCATCATATTGTTATTCCTGTGTACAATGTCCTCTTAATGCTGCCCACTTCACCTTGCATCAGTTCATGTATATCTTTTCATGTTTTTTGGAAACATCCTGCTTATCATTTTTATACCATGATAGCAAGTCCATTAAAGTTATGTACTATGTCTTTTTCAGCCATTCCCCAATTGATGTGCATGCTTTAAACTTCCGATTTTTGTCACCACAAAAACACTTTCTATGAATATTTTTTGTACCTATGGGACCTTTGACATGCAGATCTGATAGTGGTATTACTAGATCAAAGGCATGTAGTTTTATAGACACTTGATCATAGTTCCAAATGGCTCTCCAAAATGGTTTGCTCAGTTTGATTCTACCAGAATTGTATTAGAATACCACTTTTCCCATATCCCCTCCAACATTTGACATTTTCTTTTTCTTCCATAAGTTGATAGGTGTGAGGTTGAAACTCAGAGGTGTTTTAATTTGTGTTTCTCAAATCAATGATGACTTAAAACATTTTTCTTATTGCCATTGAAACCTTTTTCTATCTGAAAACTTACCTTTGACCATACATCAAAAGAGGAATGACTTGTGCTTTGACTCAGTTCACTATATATTTGAGAAATTAGACCTTTAGCACAAAAATTGCTATAAATTTTTCCTTCTAATCTTGGCAATATTGGTTTTGTTTGTACAAAACCATTTTAAATTAATATAATCAAAATTATCAATTTTATATAATAGAATGTTCTCCCATGTTTGGTCTTAATTTATTCTATTATCCATACATCTGAGAGGTAAATTATTTCATACTTCTTTAATTTATTTGCGTTATCACACATTAAGTCTAAATCATGCACCTTGTTAAAATTTATTTATTTGTAGTTAGTAACATTTGCTTCCATTATATTTTGAGTTTCAAATTTTCTCCCTCTTCATTTCCTCCCTTCTCAAGAGAGCATGCAATTTGATACAGGGTCTACTATGCATTCATATTAAGCATATTTTCACATTAGTCATGATGTAAAGAAGAAAAGAAGCAATGGGAGGAATCACAAGAAAGAAGGAATAAAAGAAAACAATAGAAGAAAAGGAGAGCAAATAGTATGTTTCCTTCTGCATTTAGAAACCAAACTTCTTTCTCTGGATGTTGATAGCATTTTCCATCGTGAGACTTTTGGAGGTACCTTAGATCCTTGCCTTGCTGAGACAAGCTAAATCTATCAAAATCAGTCATCACACAGTGTGTTTGTTACCATGCATAATATTCTCCTGGTTACACTCATTTCACTCAGAATCAGTTCATATAAATACTTCGTTTTTTTCTGAATTTTTCCTGCTCATCATTTCATATACTGCTATAACATTCCATTACATCCATATACCACAACTTGTTCAGCCATTCCCCAATTGATGGGCATCCTTTTGATTTCCAGTTCTTGTCCACTACAAAGAGGGCTGCTATAAATATTTTTGTACAGTATATCATTTTCCCATTTTTATGATATCTTTGGGATATAGAGCTAGAAGTAGTATTGCTGGGTCAAAGGATATGCATAGTTTCATAGCCTTTTGGGAATAATTCCAAATTGCTCTCTAGAATGTTTGGATTAGTTCACAAACTCACCAACAATGAATTATTGTTCCACTTTTCCCACATCTTCTTCATCATTTATCAATTTCCTGTTTTGTCATGTTAGTCAATCTGATGGGTGTGATATGAAACCAAACACTTGTTTTGATTTGCTTTTTTCTAATCAATAGTGACTTAGAACATTTTTTCATATGACTATAGATAGCTTTAATATCTTCTTCTGAAAATTGCCTATTTGTATCCTTTGACCATTTATCAACTGAAGAATGACTTATATTTGTATGAATTTGGCTCATTTCTCTATATATTTTAGAAATGAAGCCTTTATCAGAGACTCTGTTTGGAAAAATCATTTCTCAGTTTTCTGCTTCCCACCTAATCTTGGTTTCTTTGTCTTTGTTTGTGCAAAAATTTCTCATTTAATATAATCAAAATTATCCATTTTGCATTTCATAATATTCTCTAACTCCTGTTTGGTCATAAATCCTTTCATTTTCCATAAATCTGACAGGCAAACTATTCTTTGTTCTCCTAGCTTTCTTATAGTGTCTGCATTTATATCTTAATCATGTACCCATTTTGACTTTATTTTCATTTTTGGTGTAAGATGTTAATCTATACTTAGTTTCTGCCATGCTATTTTTCAGTTTTCCCAGAAGTCTTCGTGAAATAAT
>JAQQSZ010019317.1:0-10391 GCA_028646595.1 Phalanger gymnotis
GGCTCCTGGTGTTGACCCCTGCCGGCTCTGCCCCTCTGGGACTAAGGAACTTCTACTATTTGGCCACTGAAGCCCCACTTCTATCTCCTTTGTTCCAGTGTTCTTTTTTTCTGAGGAATTCTCTGGGTGAGGCGGGGGGAGGGATTAGAGCCATTTACCTGGCCATTATGTCTCCTGGAAGTTCAAGAAGCTGTGTTTCATACCTTTGGGCTGCCAGCCTCAGGAGTTGATGTCTCACGGCTGGTGGTGTTGCGCTGCCTCTCGTCATTTCCACAGACTGCCATCCTGTGTTGGGAGGCCTGGGGATCTCCGCTGGTTTTGGGTGCCCAGCTTTCTCCCAGCCTGTTTCCCATGTGGGTTTCCCAGCCGGCCGCTTCTGCTTTGGTCCCATCTGGAGCAGCTCCACATGCTGAGCGCTCTCCAAGCCTACAGATTCGTTCCTTCGGCCTTTCAGACTCTCCTGGCTTGGAAATTTGCCCCACTCAGACTGCTCATGGTTTCCACCTCTCTCAAATCTACTCAAATTCACTTTTTTATAGGAATCTGACAGACCTTGTGAGAGAGCTCCAGTAAGATGCTGTTTTCATGTGGCCATCTTGGCTCCACCCCTCAAGGAGCTCATATTCTAATAGAGAAGACAACATGTCAATAAAAGGTAGACATAAGATAAATACAGATTAGAGGGCCAGTAATCTCAGAGGCAAAAGCACTAGCAGCTGGAGGATCAGGAAAAAAGCCTTCTACCTATGAGATTTGACTTGAGGATTAAAGGAATCCAGGGATTTTGTAAAAAGCATATGTGCCCTATGACTTCACCATTTTCTCTGACTTCCTTGTCCAAAACATTACTCCTTGACCATCACTCTGCTATATGTCTTATCTTCTCTTATGAAAATATAAATTCCCTGAGGGCAAGGACTAGCTTATATCTGTACTTGGATTTGTAACACTGTTGCTCATATCTGTAATATGGAACTTATACTGCTTGGCACATAGTAAGCACTTAATATGTGTTTTTTCCTTCATTCATTTTTTCTGGTTTAATTTAGAAAAAGAATGTCAAGATTTATATAATTCTGTTTTCTCCAGTAGGATGTTCACTAATTGAGTACTGAACACGAATATCAAACTCAGCAGCCAAGTGAATGTTTATGAGTAATAGAAGAGTTCTGATTTGTAGTACTGTCTGCCTCCTTTTATAGCCACTGCCACTATTGGGGCAGAAAGGGTTCACACACGACTAAGGGCTATTTTTTTTTCTGTGTTGGACATGTTGCTGTGTTGTGTGATGTCCTTGGAGCCAAGAAGAGCTTGGTCCCAGTCCTGCAGTATAGTGGTTATGTGAGTCTAGCCAAGATACTTTCTAGGCACTTGAAGACTTAGTTGCAGAAAGAGTGCAGACCTACCTTGGTAGAAAGAGTTTCCTTATCTAGGAGTTCCCTTTATTAATGAAGTCACAGATCTAATGCCCTATCCCTATGGGGTGATGTTAGGATAATTTGTCACCAAATAGCAAGCCTATTGAGAAGGAACACTCTGTACTTAGTGAAGATGGTCCTCAAAGAACAAATAAGGTCTGTTATTGAGAGTCTTTTGAAGCTTTTCCAGCATGGCAAAAGTATCCAGACCTCATGCTCTTCTGATTTAACTCTTGAAAAGCCCTGATTACTGCCATACTACCATGAGGTATTGGAGTAAAATAGAGGTTCTTAACCTGGGGTTTGTGAATTTGGTTTTTAAAAATATTTCAATGACTATTTTTCAATATCATTGGTTCCATTTGCAATTCTGTGTATTTTATGCATTTAAAACCTTTATTCTGAGAAGGGGTATGTAGGCTTCCCCAGATTGCAAAAGAGGCTCATGGTGAAAAAATGATCAAGAACCCCTGAAGTAAAACTGAGTGTAAGAATTTTATTTTATTTTTTATACCAGTTTATAAAAATGTAGTTAGAAAAAGAAATATCCAACAAAATAATCATGTAGCATACTCAAAAAGAAAACAAATAATTTCTGAATTGCTTATGGTTTGGGATAATTTGGGCTGCTGTTTCCACATTCCTACTTTACTGTTTTAGGATTGTTATGAATCCTATATCTTCTCTCTGCCTTCCCTCAAGGGATATTTGAATCTCTTTTCTTTTTTGGTACAAAGCAATATAGGCTTCTTTTCCACTTTATTCTTCTCTTGTTTGGAAGTCTTAAGTTTCTCACATCATTCTCATAGCACTGTTTAGCTTTTTTGTCTAAACAGACATCTCTCAGTCCTCAAAAGACTCCACAGATAATGATACACATGTGGCCCATGTTGAATTGCTGGACTTCTTAGGGAGGGTGGGTGGGAAAGGAAGAGGGGAGAGAATTTGGAACTCAAAGTTTTAAAAAATAGATGTTCAAAAACAAAAACAAAAAAGGTTTGCAGGCAACAAGAAAATAAGATACACAGGCAATGGGGCATAGAAATTTATCTTGCCCTACAAGAAAGGAAGGGAAAAGGGGATGGGAGGGGAGTGGGGTGACAGATGGGAAGGCAGACTGGGGAACAAGCCAACCAGAATATATGCCATCTTGGAGTGGAGGGGAGGGTAGAAATGGGGAGAAAATTTGTAATTCAAACTCCTATGAAAATCAATGCTGAAAACTAAATATATTAAATAAAATTTATTAAAATAAAGACTCCACAGAAACTTACAGCTGGTTTACACTGACAACAACTCAGACTTAGTACTTTACTTTAGCATTTATTATACTCCAAACATTGTATAAATTTGTTTTGCCTTTTTTTGGACCTTGGTATCAGAAATTATTATTACCCAGGTCAATTGACATTTATTAATATAGAAACTGAACTGGAGCCTAGATATTTCCTCTTATGTTGTCAAACCCCACATGAGATCTTTTTGATTGTCCTAGTTATCTAGCAACTGTGATTAATTCTAAATACAGATTTATATACATTTCAGCTTAGGCATATCTTAGGAGTTAAAGTCATGGCCTAATGATCTGGAGAACTCTTTGCTCTAATTCTCACTGTAAGCTGTGCAAATCTTCATCTGTAGCTTAGTGCCAGTAAAGCCATATAACTCAAAATAATTGTCACCAAAACACAACCAAATTTTTATAATTTTTTTGAATAAATACATATAATTTCTATTTAAATTGTGTTAAATTTAAAACACTAAATTAGTACTTTAAGAAACCATAACTCCCTTGAGAAAAAGAGTGGTACTGTTAATGGGATTATTTTGTTGGTTATTGGGCTAGCCTTGGGAGTCAGGTAGACCTGGGTTCACGTTTTTCTTTTGACACATACTGGCTGTGTTTCCTCTGACAAGTTATTTAATTCTTGATGCCCAAGGAAAACTATCTAAGATTATAAATTATAGATTGGTTGATCTACATTTGTAGAGGGCATTTCCTCATTAAGAGCTCAATACACCTTTGAAATCACACTCTAGACCCTTCCTCAGTCCCAAAACATAATTCATTGAAAAAAATGTTGCCTAGTCTTTACAGTTATGACACAAAACCTGTTAAGAGTATGTGTCTGTATTATAGAATCATGCCCACTCCTTGTTTGTTATTGTGTTCCCTGAGAGCTAACAACAAATCTAATCCTTCTGCCTCACAAAAGTCTTTTGAGTACTTCATGACAGCTCTCATGTCCTTCCTTCCCCACTCCTCCAAATCTTCTGTTTTCTAGGCTAAATATTGCTATGTCCTTCAACAAATCTTGATGCTATAGGCTCAAGATCCTTCACCATACTGGTTATTTTCCTATGGACGCACTTCAGCTAAATGTCCCTCCTTCCAAGGAGATGCCAAGAAGTGAACACAAAATTTCTGATGTGACTTGTCCAGGGCAGAATATGGAGGGGACCATCATCTTTTTTATTACTGGAAGCAAACTGCCTAAATTTTTTTCTTCTAGTCATGGACACAAATGAAACTTGAAGTCCACTGAAACCCCTCATATAATGTTCAAATCAACTGTTGCCTAACTATGCATTTGTGAAATAGATTTTTTGAGTCCACACATAAGACTTTATGTTGACCCCTGCTGAATTTCATCTTAATGGATTCTCTCCCATGCTATTGTCCAAGGTTTTCTAACCAGGGGGTCCATGAGCTTTAGAAAAGAATTCAATTGACTCTCTTTGCAATCCTGCATATTATATCCTATGCATTTAAAAATGTTATCCTGAGAAGGGCTTCATCAGATTACTGATAGGGTCCATGACACAAGAAAGGTTCGGAACTCCTGTGCTAGACTTTGAGATCTTTTAAGATACCAAATCTGTCATCCAATGTGATGGCTATCCCTCCCAACTTTTTTATCCTGTCAAATTTTATAAGCATGCCATTTATAACCTTACTCAGGTCATCAATAAAAGTGCAAGATAACAGATAGCAGGGGCACTTTGCTATGGATCGTCTGCCAAGTTGACATATAAACTTTAAGTCTGAACCACTTTAATTGTTTCCTTATCTACTTGTATAACTCTCCATCTTTTCCCCATAAGAATAGTGCATGATATTCTTTTGAATACTTAGCTAAAGTTTAGTTAAATTATATCTCTAACATTTCCTTGATCTGCCTGTTCAGCCACCCTGTAAAAAAGGAAACAAGGTTAGTCTGGCATGACCTCTTCCTAATGAATCCATGTTGGCTTTTTGTCATCACCATTTCCCTTTCCAGATGTTCACTAATCACCTTTTTCAAGATGCATTCTGTATAATTTTCCCAGAAATGGAAGGCAAGCTCATTGGCCTGTAGTTTGTGGTCTCTGTTCTCTTCCTTCTTTTGAAACTCAGGAAAATATGTGTTCATTTCCGGGCCTGAGGTACCTTTCCCATTCTATATAATCTTTCTAATACTTCTAACATTGGCTTAAAAATCTCATCTGCCTTATCAAAAAAAAAAAGAAAGAATGAAAAGGAAAAGGGGAAAGGACCTACTTGTACAAAAATATTTACAGTGGCTCTTTTTGTAGTGGCTAAGAATTGAAAAACAAAGGGATGCCCATCAATTGGGGAATGGCTGAACAAGCTGTGGTATATGATTGTAATGGAATATCGTTGCTATGAGAAATGACAAGAAAGAGGATTTCGGAAAAACCTGGAAAGACTTACATGAACTGATGCGAAGTGAAGTAAACAGCCAGGAAAATATTGTACACAGTAACAGCAATTATTGTATGATGAAGAACTGAGGATGACTTAGCTATTCCCAACAATACAATAATCCATGGCCATTCCAATGATGAAGGATACTATCTGCCCCTAGAAAAAGAACTGATATTGTCTGAATACAGACTGAAGCATGCTATTTTTCACTTTCTTTCTTTCATTCTTTTTTTATTCAGGTTTTCTTGTACAGAATGACTAATATGGAAAAGTTTTACAATATTGTATTTGTGTCGTCTATATCTGCTTACTATGGGTGAGGGCAAGGAGGGAGAGGGAGATATAGAATTTGGAACTCAAAACTTATAAAAAAATCCCAAATGTTAAAAATTGTTTTAACATGTAATTGGGGGAAAATAAAATATATTTTAAAAAATCTTATCTGCTATTTCTTCTCCCAGTACCTGAGGATGTAGTTGTAGCCTTGGGCAGAGGGAACCTGGGTCCAAATCATTGGAGCAGCAGGACAGCAAGAAACACAATTGATAGCAAAAGAAACTTTTATATAATGCTGTTCTACCTTTAGCTCTCCCCTGACCTCTCTTTCCCAGATCTAGTTCCTCTAGGTTGGCCCTGAAGTGAGGGAGGCTAATCTCTTCTGCTTTCTGAAAGTGCTCAGTCAGGCACGCAGTAGGTAGGACCCATCCTAGATCCCTTTCTGCCTTCAGTTCTGTGGCTCTATTTCCCAGACCTGGTTCCTACACTCCCCTTCTCCCACCTCTCATTACCTTCCAGGTAACAATTTAATTTACTTGGGATGTATTGGAAACCTCTGTTTCCAAGGTTCACATCAGTCACACAAGGTCTCTATTTACAAGAAGCCACTATTGCTAACTGACTGATAGAATTTTTCTCTGTTTTAATTTTATAGGAAATTCCCTTTTCTTTCTCCATCCTTTTTACTTCCAAAGATGGCATGGCCTCATCTTGGGTGCCCCACTTTCCTGACATGAGAAATGGAGAGCCAAGACAGTGAAAATGATTTTTGTGCTAACAAAAAAACCCCAAAACTTTTATTGAATGGAGATAAATTCACATTTTCAGCAGCAGGTGAAATGCAAAATAGCAGCCTGTACATTAGGGGTTCTTAATCTTTTTTGAGTCATGGACCTTTTTGGTAGTCTGGTAAAGCCTATGGACCCTTCTCAAAATAACGTTTTTAAATGCATACAATAAAATACACAAAATTATAAAGGAAACTTGTTATGTTGAAATAGTTATCAAAAATAATTTTTAAAAGGTCATGGACCTGAAGTAAAGAATTCATGCACATAGGAGAATATTCTGGCATCAGGGCTGCATCCAGTTAGAGCAGGCCTGCACAATATATGGCCCCAAGTGGCTTATCAATGGATTTCTAGCTTCCCAAGGAAAAATGTAGCACCACTGTGCATACACCTGTTTGTCACGTGACCCACAACAACCAACCATTGTCAGTCTGTCTCTATTCTAACTTATCACTGGAAGAAGTTTACAAGATGTGCTGGCCTGAGTTAGAGGCTTCCAAGAGTCTCTTCTTTTAAGTTACCTTGCCCCTGGGTATGCTACCTGGAGTCATGAACCTCTCTAGGCAGTTTTTACGGAGAAAGTACTGGCTTGGGCAAAAGTTAATACATCTGTTGGCTGAATTCAGACAGCTTTTTACCATTATAGCTAAAACCAGAGACCCTTTTCTTCAAAACTGTCTTTCTGTATTTTGAAAATTCCCTATCTCCCTACAGTAGTTCCTCTGGTGATTTGAAATCATGAATAAATGAACACCATTTATTAAGCACTTACTTTGTTCCAAGCACTGTGCTAACTGCTGAGTTTTGTAGGCCAAGCCTCAAGCAAATTCAAGGTTTAAAATGCAATAAGCTTTCCTGGAGCACAAAGCACAATTAAAACCAACTTTACTGAGTAAGAATTAAAAGAATCAATTCAAAAAGGTATAAGGGTAAAAGGACATCACTTAACTCTTTCTGAAGAATCAATACATTAAACAGGAAAACATTCCTCTGAAAGCAGCGGGACAGGTAAGATAAAGCTTCTGACTTCAACTCCTCTTGGGTTTGGTTTTTTAAACCTCAGCGGGGCAAGGAAGCAAAATGACTTGCCCTTTTAAAGGACCCACTGAGCCTGCTTAAAACAGTTATTATTTCCCCCTTCTCCTTAAAGGGCCAGCCTAGCCTACACAAAATGGGTGTTGCTCCTCCTACCACACTGGAGATACAAATACTAAAATGAAGCAGTCCCTACCCCTCAGGGATCTTACACTCCAACGGGAAAAAGATGGCAGAAATTGAGGAGTAATGACCAGGGGAGATTGTTTTGGCCTAGTCTGACCAGACTTTTTTTAAGGGGATTTGTTCTGTGAAGTTTGGATTCAGTCAAAGGATAGTACTTGAGGACCTAGAGGGCTACCTGTGGTCTCAAAGCCACAGGTTCCCCACCACTGGAGGACACCTAAATAGTAAATGGAAAAATAAGGTGGTTTGATGACATGCCCTTTCAAGAGGCAACGTGAGTTTTGATTTCATTATGATTCTCAGAGCAAGAGGTGGAAAATGGGAGTGGGGATTGGAGCGGGGGTGCTATGTGTGTAATGTCGGGGTGATAAATGGTCCTAGGGGAAAATGAGGACACCCGGTTCCAGGGAGTTCAGGGCTGAGTGGCTTAGTTCTTGGGTATGATTAGCTAAGTGCTCTCTTACTGTCTCCTCATTTATCTTGGGTATCAACTCTGTTCTCCATTTTTGGTCTGTCATTTCCATGCCAAGCTCATTCTCCTTGGCAAAGAAAACAAGCAAAATTAGAATTCGGTAGCTCTGCCTTCTTTCTGTTGTCAATTATTAAAGCAGTGATTCTCTCCTTTATTTAATCCTCTAGTTAAATTAAGCTAAATAGCTTAAAATCCCCTCCTCCCTCCCCCTTTTGTTCTCTTCAGATTTCTTCTACAGAGTCAGGTTATTTGGACCTTTAGCACTCCTGATTATATTTTTTTCATAGAGCAGGCTCATTCTTATATTAATCTCCTGTTACCTGATTTCAGTTCCTTTGTTTGTATTTATCTTTAAAAATTCACAGTTTGTTAGTGAGTTCCACGGGCACCCGATTCTAGACAACTACTGCTTTTCTTTCTCATTTTCTTTCCCATTGGAATTATTTTCTTTTGTGTTTTTGGAATTTCATTTTTCAGTGATTCTCCATCTTTCTTTAGTGGACTTCCCCTGTAGAATTTTAGTCCATGGGATCGTATCGATCTGTCCTTTGAACTCTTCAAAATCTGCTGTCCTATAATCTGAGATTCATGTCAGACTATTTCCTGGCTTTCCTTTCTATCTCATTCTCTAGGAGGAAGTGGTCATTCCCCCACATATCTCTCTCATTGTTTCTGTCTCTGTCTGTCTCTTCCTCTTGGTGTCTCTGACTCTCTGTTTCTGTGTCTTTCTTTGTTTATGAATCTCTCTGCCTCTTCTTCTGTCTCTGTCTCTATCTCTATGCCTGTCTGCCTGCTTGCCTGTCTGTGTCCTTTTCTCTCTCATATTCTAGTGGATGTCTGGAAAATTGAAGTCTAGCATTACTACTATAACACGCTTCCCTTCCAGGCTTGCGTTCTGTTTCCAAAACTCCTCATCTATTTCTTCTTTCTGTCCAGGTAATCTGTAATTACCCTCAGATGACAAAATCACTTCTTTCTCCTTCTGCCCCCTCCACCACCATATAGCCAAAGACCTATTTTATTCATAATGACCAGCAACTCACATCATGCTAATACTGATACATAACAATTTAGATTTTGTGATAGCTCATTCATTTTAGAAAAATAATTGCGCTTATTACAAATTAAATAAGTCTTGCACACCCTTGATATACCAAGAGATAAAATACCCACACATTCTCTACCATGTTTCCTCCCTTTGGGTTTCTGGATTTTCTAACAACTATACCTTCTTATATACAATGTTATCCTACCCTTTTAGAGGATCTTATTTATTCTGTGCATACCCTTTGATACAGCAATACCACTGCTAGTTCTGTAACCCAAAGACATCCAAAAAAAGGGAAAAGGACTTATTTGTACAAAAAATATTTATAGCAGCTCTTTTTGTGGTGGCTAAGAATTGGAAATCATATTGGAGAATGGCTAAAGAAGCTATATGATTGTAATAGAATATTATTGAACTAAGAAAGGACAAGCAGGAGGATTTCAGAAAAACCTGGAAAGTTTTACATGAACTGATGCTGAGTGAAGTGAGCAGAACCAGAAGAACATTGTACATAGTAACAGCAACATTGTGTCATGATCGGCTGTGGTGGATTTGGCTCTTCTCAGCAATCCAAGACAATCCCAAAGGACTAATGATGAAGCATACTATCTGCCCCGAGAGAAAGAACTCATATTGTCTAGATACAGACTGAAGCATGCTATTTTTTCTTTTATTCTAGTCTTTTTGTACAAAATAACTAATATGGAAATGTTTTATATAATTCCACATGTATAACCTATATCTGATTGCTTAGTTTCTCAGGGAGGGGAGGGAGGAAGGGAGAGAGAATTTGGAACTCAAAACTTTAAATAAAAATGTTTTAAAAATTGAAAAAATTAAGAAAAAGTGTCTTATTTATTCTGAATAAGGCATATCCACAAATATAATAAAGTATATACATGAAGGGCCATATTCCATGGTCATGGTTTTTGTCTCACCAATTGTCATGGACACATAGGAAGTTATTAAAGTTGCCTTCTTGCATTAGGACCTCTAGTTCTTGCTTATTACCTAAACTTTAGCACTTTAGCTATTTGTGTTTAGACATTTGAAGCTATAGATTTTACTCCTGGCCCTTCTCTGTTTTTTTTTTCTCCTGTGATCTGGTTTCTACAACTATTATTCTTTTCCCTTCATTATGCTCTCTCTCTCTCTCTCTCTCCCCCTCTCTCCCCTTTGCCCCCCCCCTCACCATTTCTCTCACTTATCTTAGTGGTATACACAAGCAGTTTTCTCCTCCAATCTTTTTTAGTTTAACTATCTTTTAATTAGATTTTAAAAACACTGGGCAGATACAGTCTCACCATTTTTTAAGTGAACTGCAATTTATACCAGGTTTCTGTCAAACCTATATTTTAAACCATGGACCAGAAAATAAAATTCTCTTTTTTAGACACAACCTTATTCTTTTTTAATAGTATTTTTCCAATTACATGTAAAGATATTTTTAATATTC
>JAQQSZ010019318.1:0-10391 GCA_028646595.1 Phalanger gymnotis
TCTTTTGCTTGCTAGGTCATGAGAGGTGTGAAGCACTCTGACCTTGAAGAAGTGTATATATATATATATATATATATTCTGAGGCTGAGAAGTGTATATATATATATATATATATATATATATATATATATATATATATATATATATATGTATTCTGAGGCTAGCATTTTGTTTGGGAGTTCACTCATTGGAAGAGTGTTGGTGTGGAGACTCTGGGTAGCCATCAAGGAGTGCCCCCATCCTCAGCTTTGAAAACACAGATGTTGGTGCTTCTCTCTCTGGTAACGAGGTATGTCTAGCTTTGGTCAGAAAGCTAGAGCCTGTCTGTTGATTTGTATTATTTGCTCTGTTTATATTTTTTCTGCTTGTAATTTTTGTTTGTGTTTTCTCTGAAGTTCAGGGTGCTGACTTTTTCCCCTGAACTAAGTGAATGATATATGTATGTTTAATTAAAGTGAGATTATAAACCCCTTAAAGTTGCTTTCCTTAGAAAAGCAGATTAAAGAACCTGTGCTAGCAGCCCTCCTATGTTCTGGTGTTATTGGTCTTCCATAGCCACAGTAGTGGCAAGTAGCATTGTTGTTACAGTATATTATATTACATTGCCTATATTATAATAAATACAGATTGTGTGTACATGTGTGTGTGCATGTGTGTATGTGTGTGCATGTGAATATATGTAACCAATGGCTAACCTGTGGTTGACCAGCCATCACTCTCCTGTACCTAGTTATGGAGGTGACTAGTTTTGATGTGAAAGACACCACCCTGCCTATAACATGTCTCTTCTGTGTTAGGGATTTCAAAGTAGGGGAAAATGTGTGTAGAAAGTGATGTTTTTTTTTTCATTAAAAGAAATCTCATCCCGGAACCTCCACACTCCAAGATTCCTGCATGATTCCAACGATTAGTGTTTGCTTCTCTTCCTCTCCTCCCATAAAATCACAAAATCCTAGAATTGAAAATGGCTTTTGAAGTCATTTCATCTAATTCTACCCAACGTGCAAAAGCCTCCTACTAAATCTCTAACAATTGATTACCTAGCCTCTGCTGGGGGAGGACTCCTCACTTTACCTCAACTCACTTGGAGAATTCCATGTTCATATCCTTTGCCTATGGATTTATTGGAGAATGGCTTTTGGGCTTACATATTTATGTGAGTTGTCTATGTGCTGGGGTGCTGTGAGGCTCAGATGAGAACCTTAAAGCGCTATAGAATAACAGTCATTAGTATTAGCTTACTGTCCCCAGTCCTTTGGTCTGGTGATGGCTTCATTCCCTGATCCCCCTCCTACATTCCCTTAAGCTCAAGCCACGTTTATACAATACAGGTATGCGCTGCTAAAGGTTTAAAAAAATGGATGCATATACACTTTTAAGTATAGTCTGCATTATTAACACTTTCTTAAGTCTGGACAATTGATAAGGCAATAAATCTCTCCCTGGTTTATAATGCATTTTTAATTCCTGAAGTGTAACTGCTCATACTGAAAATGTAACGATTGGCTCTTGGTTAAAGCTGGCTACAGCACACTTGTGTGTGTGTACACACACATATACTTACGTATGTGTACATATGCATGTATAAATCTCATACATCAGATCCTTATCAGATACACAACGATTTTCTTCCCAGTCATCTGCTTCCCTTCTTATCCTAGATGCTTTAATGTTATTCATTATAGTTAAAATCTTCTGTGCAAGTTGTCTCCCCCATTAGAATGTGAAATGCTTCAGAATGGGGACTCTATCTGCTTTTCTATTTGCTTCTCTGTGGTTTATCACAATACTTTGCATATAGTAAGTGCTTCATAAATGCTTCTCCATTCATTCGTTCACTGTTTTCCTAAAAAGCATTCCTTGATCAGCAAGTCTCAACTCCTTAAAAATGTGCTTTCTACAGTTTTGGGCAGCAATGACCTGATCCTGAATTTCTTTCTTTTAATATATATATATATGTATATATATATATTATTAAACATTTCCAAATTACATGTCAATTTTTTAAAAATCACTTAAAAATTTTTAGTTCCAGATTCTCTCCCTTCTTCCCTTCCTTCCTTGAGAAGCCAAGCAATTTGATGTCAATTATACATGTGAAGTCAAGCAAAATGTATTTCCATATTAGCCATGTTACAAAAGAAAACATAGACAAAAAAATAAAGCAAGAAAAACAAAGTTTTAAAAAGTATGCTTCAATCTACATTCAGAGTTCATCAGTTCTTTCTCTGGAGATAAATAGCATTTTTCATTATGGGTCCTTTAGAATTGTCTTGGATCATTGTCTTCATCAGAGCAGCTAAGGCATTCATGGTCGATCATCACACAGTGTTGCTGTTACTGGGTACAATGTTCTCCTGGTTCTGCTCGCTTCACTTTGCATCAGTTCATTTAAGTCCTTCCAGGTTTTTCTGAAACCATCCTGCTCATTATCTGATCCTGAATTCCATGAATCCTCCTGTTCTAGAAACATATCCACTTGGATCAATAATTTATTCTGTATTTCTTTGTTGACATACCATTGTTTGAGTTAGCCAAACTGTTTCTCATGTAGTCAATCAATAAGCATTTATTAAGCACCTACTATGTTCCAGCATTACTGTATACTGAATAGGTGCTTAATAATCATTTGTTGGCTAGTAGAGATAGTGTGGAAATTACAGATTTTTACCTGTATATATATTTCTTTACTGAAAAGCAGTGAACTGAGTTAAAAGAATTGGGTTTTAAATATGGCTGTGCAACTAACTGCCAGTGTGACTTTGACAAAATCATTTAAACTTCTCTGGGCCTCAGTTTTCTCCTTTGGAAAATGGGCTAGGAAGCCCAAACTCCACTTCCAGGGTGGGGCCCAAAATTGGGCTTGCCTTCCCCTCCCCCACTTCTCTTCTAGAAAGTTCAAAACCGGGAAAACAAAGAAAGGGACTTTTTATTTTAGGAAATAAGCAGTGCCTATGCACATGTTGATTTACATTACTCCTAGTAGGTGCATAATAAATGCTGATTGAATCCCTGTGTTGGAGTTCTTTTGGCCACCTGGACTAGCCTGACTCTTCAGAACTGGCCCACCTCTTGATACAGTAGATAAGAGGACTGTTGAAATATCTTCTTATTTGATTCTTACAACAACCCTGGGAGGTGGATGCTACCATTATTCCCATTTTATAGATGACTAAGGCAAACAGAGGTTTAAGTGACTTGTCCAGTGTCACAGGGCTAGTAATTGTCTTAACGCTGGATTTGAACTCAGGTCTTCCTGACTCCAGGCCCCATGCTCTAATCACTGAGCCACCTGATGGATTCAGGATCCAAGGAGATTCCAACAGACTATTAACTAGAGGATAAATGTAATCAGACAAAATTCGATAGAAATAAATGTAAATTCTTACACTTAGATTAAAAAAAAACCCAACATCCCAAGTACAAGCTAAGGAGGTGGGGTGGGCAATGTGGTAACTAGACAATAGTTCATCTGGAAAAAAAAAATCATGATTTGAGAATTTTAGTGGATTGCAAATTCGATGAGTCAATAGTGTAGGTGTTTTGTTTTATGATTTCATCAGTGTGAGGGGACTCCTACATTGGAAATTCCTTCCATTGATTCAGAGGAGCAATTCTTAGGCAACTGATAGCATTAGAGAGGTAAGGGGACGTAGGGGGAGAGGCACTGAGAAGTTGTTCAGTCTCTTCAGTGTTTTGAGGTTTTCTTGGCAGAGATACTGGAGTGATTTGTCATTTCCTTCTCCAACTATTTTCCAGATGAGGAAACTGAGGCAAACAGGGTGAAGTGACATGTCCAGGGTCACACTGCTAGTAAGTGTCTGAGGCTGGATTTGAACTCTCAAAGATGAGGTCCAGTACTCTAGCCAATACTGCATCTAGCTGCCCTTTGAAGGAAGGACTATCTTTTTTCTTTCTTTGTTTACCCAGCGCTTAGCACAGTGCCAGGAATACAGGAGGTGTCTAATAAATGCTTATTGACTGATTACAAGTGGTAGTTTGATACAGAACCTAACTGAAGACCTACCTGTTCCCCTGTTCTCATGTAACTCAAATGGACTTACTCACAGAATAGAAGAGTAACAAGGGGTTTACCAAATCAGGGCTACACAGAGATCAAAAGCAGACGTCACCTTCTGGTTACATGTGCTTTTATGACTATTAGTGTGAAAGGTCAGAGCTAATACCTACCTTATAGTTCAACTGCATGATTGACATTGGTTGACTCCATCCATATGGTGGCCATGCCTAGTGAGATAAGCTCTTCTTAAGCCTATCTTGTTTTCAGCTGCCCTTCATCTTTGCTGCTACACGTATAACTGTAAGAGATAACTTTTGCTGTGTGTAGAATTAAGAGGTCAGTCTCTGGATGGGAAATGTACTAATGTTAAGCCCCCTAAACTTCGGCCACAAAATGGCTGGTAAACCCAGGCAGAAATGCAACCAATAAACTATGATTGTAGAATTAGGAGAGGAGGGTCAACAAAAGAATTAATTGAAAATATAAATGGCTCAGTTCTATAGCATCTCCATTAAAGCTCATGTCCCACTGTTAGTGGTCTAGAGAATCCAGAGCAAGGGCATTTACTAAAGGATTGTGTGTGGGTGTGGCAGCCTATGTTACACAACCTCAGGGTTCTTAGACATTCTATTGTCTAATCTGTGGTAATCAGAGCAACCCCTGATTTGCCGGACTGAGACACTTCCTATGGACCTGGATGTGTACTTTGGATGCTTACTGAGCAACATTTCTGGGATGGCACAGAAACTCCTGATTGGTCCCTGGTGACTGGGGTGGGGGTGGGGGTTGCAGCAAAGATGATTGGCAGTTGAGAACAAGATGGATTCTTGTGTTCTTGTGTGCACCTTCATGGAAAGTGTCTCAGTCTGGAAAAGCAGGGACTTCCACGATGCCCTCTGCTACAAAAGGAAAAATAAATCTGTATGGAGGCAAATTTCCTTCCCCATGCTCTGCCCCCTTAGAATGGATCCGAGCAGAGGGCAGCGAGAGAGTCAGGTCAAAAAGAAGGGAAGGGTTTTGAAATCTGGAGACCAAAGAGACGGAGGGATGGGGTGAATGAAGTAGACCAGAAAACAGTGCTGGGAAAATGAAACCCAGTGGTGGGAGCAGAAATGAGACGACATGATTTCACATGTATAATTGATATCACATTTCTTGCCTTCACAATGGTTGAGGCAAGGGGTGGGTGTGAGGGAGAGGCTTTGGAACTCAAAAATTTTTTAAAAGTATGTTAAAAATGAATAATAAATTTTAAAAAGAAAGAAATGAGATGACAAATGCCAGACATGTTTCTGCAAAAGTGCTTTCTGCACTTTGAATAATAATAAAATAATATCTAGTGTTTATACCATTTTAAGGTTTAAGAAGGAATTTACAAATATCTTATTTTATCCTCACGATAAACCCTGGGATATTATTCCCCATTTTACAGATGAGGAAACTGAGGCCACTAGAAGTTAAGTGATTTGCCCACGATGACATAGCTAGTTAAGTCCATGAGGCCAAATTTGAGCTTAGGTCTTCCTGACTCCAGGCCCAGCACTCTATCCATTGCGCTTTCTGCACACCAAAACCAAAAGCAATGTCAAGACACTACGAGAGCAGTCCTTCAGCTGATAGCCCTGAAGCTAGGCCCTCTCTGCAGCCCAGAGGTCATCCCCCACAACTCCCCACGGCCCAATCCCAGGCCAGAGAGCCTGGACAAAATCAGTGAGGACAGCTTTGGGTTCTGACAGCCTCAGTTCCTTATCTTCAAGAGCCCAGGGGTCCAAACGCCTCGAGCATCCTGGGAAAGAGACTTTTTGCAACAGTGGATTTCTAGAAGTAAGCCATGAGGTCGCAGCTGAGCAGAGCTCAGAGCTGACAGTGATCCAAGACAGAGCACTGACCGTTTCTCTTTCTCCGGGGCTAACGAGCAAACGACCTTGCTGAGGCCCGTGGACCGTGACCCGGCTCAGAAGGGAACAGGCTGGGAAGAGGTTCTAAAAGGTGACTGAGGCTAATTCCCTTAGCCTAGATAACTGTTGAGTTTCTGCCCTGAGCTTGGCTGGTAGAGAGGCCTCCAGATTCCTTCAAGAGAGCATCCTCAAAGGGATGTTAAATAAAACTTACAGAACCTCAGAGGGAAATATATAGGGAGGGATTGAGTGTGTGTGATAACTCTTAAAAAAAAAGCCAGTGATATGAAAGTCAGATCCCCTAGCCCAAGCACATCACTTTATAGGTAAACTGAGGCCAATAAAAGTTAACCGCCTTGCTTGAGGTCCCGTCAACCTCAGACCTCCAAACTTCTGAAGCCCCTCAACTTGTGGAGCTGATTTTGATTCTCCTCTGGCTCCTCCACCCTCCTTGTTTCCTTATTTCTTCTTTTCCCTCCCACACGCAGGAAGTTCAGCTACAGAGGCTTCAGGGGCCTCTCTTCCTATTCATCCTCCTCCTTCCCAAAATCTCAGCCCACCTGGAAATGATTTCCCAGACAGGGTTTCTAAGGGGTCTCCAAGGTGATGCTTTATACTGTGGTCTCCATGGCAACACTTTAGGTCTCCACGGAGACCCAAGTGATTTTTTTTTTCAGAGACCCTTAAATAAATAAATCGCCCTGTGATAATAGGTCCTACAGACACTTGGCTTCCCTGGTCTTGTATTCAGGAGGCTGGACTGGAGTCTTTGGGAGGAAGAACTGGGAGGGAGAGGTAGACCAAGTGGTAATTTCAGTCTTGCCACCTCAATGTAGCTGTACTGAGAGGTCTTGTTTCGGGCAAAGTCAGAATTGGGTCTTTTTTATTGTCCCAACTTGAGATTTCTTTGGTATAGGGGACTGTCATCAAGGAAACCTCTTCTGCCAATGTGGAGCAACAGCTGCTTTGAAATTTATAGCTTCAGTTGCTTGGAAGACTGCTGGCTTTGTGATTTCCCCAGGGTCATATAGCCAGTATGTCAGAGGTACGATTTGAACTCAGGTCTTCCTGAGTTCCTGACTCCAAGGCTAGCCATCTAAACCACCAAACCACTTTCCTTTTTTATGAAGGGGAAGGGGTAAGGGAAACACTGTGCAACTGAATATTGGCCAACAAAGAGGAAATGGATGAACCGAGAGAAATCTGGTGCAACATAGTCCTGGATTTGAACCCCGAAGACCTCTGTTCGAGCTGACCTGCCACTTACTAACTTGGGCCTCAGGCTTCTCTGTAAAATGCGGGCTGGAAAGTCTCTGAGCTCTAACATTCTGTGATTGTGGGTCATTACCCTAAACCACCTGTCGATTTACCAGAGATGGCAGGAGCTTAGGATGCTGCATAATCCAACACTCTCATTTCACAGATGAGAAAACTGAGGCTCAGAGGGATCATACAGTCTCTCCCACAATAGGTCAAACCAGGCTGCACAATGAGCTAGGGGCAGGGCTGGGACTAGAAGCCACATTTATGAGTCCTAGGCAAGTGCAGTTCTCTCTGCTATGTTATTAAATACTAGCAGAGCTCTATGAAGCCACAGGCACACTGCACTGGGTATGAAAGCCCATTATGGAACCTAGAGCTTCGAATGTCCTCTCTTGAAATGCATCCTCCCAGGGGGCAAAATGGCATTAGATTGTGGCAGCCATTAACACCCTAGAGTCGATGAATTTATCAGATACTTTCTCTTTAGTGTCGGTACTGAGAGGTGCACTGTGGAATGAGGGCTGTTAAAAACCATTCACCTGGGATCCTGCGGATGCCTACGAAGGGGATTAGGCTGCAGTCACAAAAGGACCCCCAGCTTTGATTTTCTGCATGTGGACTTTTAAAACTAGCCTTACATTAAAAAGCTTCTCTGGGTGGTTTTCTTTCATCCAGCGTCCTACTTTAGGGGAGAAAATAAACTTGAATACCAGAGTAAGTAATAATTCATGTAGCACCTATGATGTGCCAGGCACTATGTTAAGTACATTAAAAATATCTCATTTGATCATCACAACAACCCTGGGAGGTAGGCGCTATTGTCATCCTCATTGTACAGTTGAGGAACCTGGGGCACAGAGATTAAGTGACTAGCTCCTGGTCACACAGCTAGTTAATGTCCAAGGCAGGCTTTAAACTCAGGTCTTCCCGACTCCAGGCCGGATGCTCTAGCCACTGCATCACTGGCTGCAAAACAAATTAAGAAGCTAAGTCTGCAAAAACTCCAAACCCAGCAAAGAGCATTCTTAACCATTAATTCTAATAAATTAAAAAAAAATCTGTGGATCGTCCAGGCCACCGGCCCCTTTCATTGGTGCAGATAATTCAGGAAATTCTCAGGGAAGGGAGACTAGTACTAGCAAAAGCATATTTCATCCTCTAAATATTGTTAATGATCTTTAGAACAATTTGCTAACTAAGGGATTCTACTTACTCCTCCCCTGCTGCACACACAAAAACATACATCCAAAAGACAGGTGCAAAAGCACAGTTGGAGCCCACTAAAGATCCACTGCCGTGTCGTCCCCCCCCCAAAATGAAACCAGCAAGGTAAACAAACCTTCATCTTGCCATTCAAGGCCCTCTACAATCTGGCTCCAGTTACCACTCACTCAACCTTTATTTCCTTCTCTAACCCAAACGTTCCAACTCATTCATTCAGTCTCCTCTTCTCATCAGCCTTTCTTTTCCTACCCATCCTACTTCTTTTCACATTACTCCTCCCCAATGCCTTAGCCCCTCCTCACTACCTATTCCAAGCCCACCCACCCAATTCATCTCATTGAAACTTAGGATACGGGACCTTCTCCCTTTTAAGGCCAACTCCCACTCTGAAACCCCGCCGACCAGCATCATCATCAGTGATCTTGGAATTCTGCATCTCATAACACTTGTATATAAATATTACACACATATGAAAGGTTTGATGATATAGGAAATGTCTATCTAGGCTTTGGTGCCAGATTGAGTAGGGTCCAGGTGTGGGAACCCCCCAGTCTCCTTCCTCCTTGTATCTCCCTGGGCCAGTAGAAAAGGCCTCGGCTCTTATCAAACACTCTAAGTAAATACTCCATTGTTTTATGGGGTCTTGCAGTCAGGTACCACCAATAAATGCTTACTATGAATCACAGAATTTACCTTAAGTAACTGATGTTGTGGGCACATCATCTCAGAATGACGTTCCTCATCTCAGAATCTCTCCAGATTACTGTCCTTTACATCCCCTTTCTCCTGTTCTAAAACCCAGAGCAATCTGGTTCCTATCAAGGAGAGACACCGCCAATGCAGAACTTTATTTTTGCTTAGCTATGCATATTCCTTACAAGGATTGTTTTCCCCCAATGTGGAGGTTGGAGGAGGGGAAAATCTATTTTTGTTAATTGAATAAAAAAAGGGGGGCCCTTGGTGGTTCTTCCCTTCGGCTTTTAGGAGTACTAAAGAGCTACCAAAAATGGGAGACACTCGTAAATAAAAGTGATCTTCATGAAATGCCAAGTTCAACCAGAAATGAACAATGGAGACAAAGAAACAAAACCTGGAATAGAAGCGAAGGACCGTAATTTTAACTCTCACAATTTATATTCAAAGATTCTACAGGATCCCTCCCCAAACCCAACCCCCAGGAGCTTTATTAAGCAGTAGGGCATAACCGAAAACAAATAACCACTTTTAATTTCACTCGCACAAAAGGATATTGAAAGGGCAAAGGATTGAATAAAGAATCACTTCTCAAGGATAAACATGCTTTAATGGGTGAGATGGAATTTAGAAGCATTTTTTCCCTTCAAATAATTCCAGAAATTTTAAACTCACCATTTGGCCTCCAGTTTGGAATATATGAAATATAATATGCATATTTAATTTTGACCTACGGCTGCACAAAAGCAAATGTTCCAGTCGATTTCCGCTATAGTCACATCTGGGAGAAAACAAAAAAACCTATGTACACATAGAAGCTCCCTTGTGGCACTTTGCAATTTGAGCCACCTAAATTTGATTTCAGAATAGGTAGAGTGTTGTAAGGTTTTTTCATGGTTGTTTTGGGTTTTTTTGGCCAATAGTCTGGGACGATTTTAGATGAAGGAATCCAAGTGTCTGCCTGTAATCTCTGGGCCTGTGTCCATTAGTTAGATTCAGAATTTTTGATACTTGACAGATGAGGAAAATTGAGGATTGCAGACTAAATGACCTTCCCAAGGCCACACAACTGGAGGCTGTGTGGGCAATGACTTTCACCCCTTTAAAACCGGGGGTTTCAATCGTTAAATTCAGGGTGGTGCTTTGGGGCAAGAAAGGGAGAGGAAGTCAGGGCTAGCAACACTGTGGTAGCTGAGAGTATGGAGTCAGGTGCTGTCATATTCCCTAATTCCCAGTCTTCTGATCATAGCTGATTAGAGTTCCATATTATATATTGGTTTCTTTTTTTTTTT
>JAQQSZ010019319.1:0-10391 GCA_028646595.1 Phalanger gymnotis
ACTCAATTCGGTACCTTCCCCTGCATGAAAGGAGGAAGGAGATAAAAAAGGGGGGGATAACATAAGGGGGGGCAGGCAGGGGGAAGAGGTAATCAAAATCAAACACTTTTGAAAAGGGACAGGGTCAAGGGAGAAAATTCAATAAAGGGGGATAGGATTGGAAGCAGCAAAATATAGTTAGTCTTTCACAACCTGAGTATTCTGGAAGGATTTTGCATAATGATACACATGTGGCCTATGTTGAATTGCTTGTCTTCTTAGGGAGGGGGGGTGGGGAGGGAAGAGGGGGGAGAATTTGGAACTCAGTTTTAAAAACAGATGTTCAAAAAAAAGTTTATGCGTGCAACTAGGAAATAAGTTATACAGGCAATGGGGCATAGAAATATATCTTGGCCTACAAGAAAGTAAGTGAAAAGGGGTTGAGGGGGAGTGGGGTGACAGAAGGGAGGGCTGACTGGGGAATGTGGCAATCAGAATATATGCCATCTTGGAGTGGGGTGGAGAGTAGAAATGGAGAGAAAATTTGTTTTTCAAACTCTTGTGAAAATCAATGCTGAAAACTACAAAATATTAAATAATTAAATAATAATTGAAACAAAAAAGAAAAAAAAAGAAAATTTAAAACTTATGAAAGTGAATGTTGAAAATTTAAAATAAATTAATTAATTTTTAAAAATGAAGTTGCACAACTGTAAACTACATTAAGCTTTTTGGTTGCTACTAATGAAGATACCCTGGTTGAAATAAAACTCAAATGGGTCTTTATTCTTCATAGTTATTTTCTTTTTATCTTTTTTCCCCTTCAGCTCTGAGAGTTTATGCCTGTCTCCCCTAAGATATAACTTCTTTATTGACCTAAATAAGTGTGTTTTTTGAGAACACTGCAATGGTTATATATGAATATGCACTTATGAAAAAAAAGAGAAAATCACAATCTGACTGTGATCTTTTTCATAAAATACATCTTAGTATTTTGAAATCTTTTACAAGTATCTTCTCATTTTTCTTTACTTCATTCTGGCAACAAGAGGAACAACTATTTTTAGACTCACTTTACAGGCAGGAAAAGTAAAATGATTTTACTTGTCCCGAATCAAACTGTAAGCTAGTAAAAGAACTGAAACAAACTTGAGACATACCTATGTCTTATCTAAGGGTTCTATCCTACTTATGCAGGAGCAGCAGTTTAAAAGACAATCATCCAAGTACTGAGGGGCTAGATATGTTGTTTTATCAGGTCTTTTAAATTAAGGTTTACATTATCTTTTATGTGACCAAAATAATCACTAATTACATCTTTTCAAAACCTAAGTGTGCATGCTATAGTTAGGATATTCTTTAAAACAAAAATTATATCTAATTTTAATCTGAATTTGAAATTCTTAAATAATAGCAGTCTAAACATCATGATATTCATTAGCCATTCATCATTTCTGCTTACATGATTATTCTACGTTCTTCACGGTAAATACATACTTCCAGCTCACATTCTGACTTTCTATTACATTCATGCTTTTCATCCAATACACCTATATTGGGTCCATGTTCTGAACACCTTTATCATAGTCACATTTTGCTTCCCCCTACCCTTATTAAACCTCAGCTTCTAACCTCATCTCCCCACTTCTCGTTTCTGTTATTTGGAATCTTCATTTCCGGTATAAATTCTTCATTATCCTTGATGGCTCCCTTTTATTTTCTCTTCCACTCTTTGCATTAAGTAAAACAATCATTTCTCCCAAAGAACACCATATTCCCAGAAAATATCTCTAGTGAAGGTCAAGTCTACTTCCACATCTAATGTAGCCTGGTGGTAGAGTCAGTGTACTTTTTCCACTTCATACTTTTACTTTTTCATAATCACTAAATAAACTTGCCTCCTTTGAATTTCATGTTTTCTGACTATAGCAACATCCTTGATCCTTCTTTTAAAAATAGTATTTTATTTTCTCTCAGTTACATGTCAAGAATATTTTTAGCGTTCATTTTTACAAGATGTTGAGTTCCAAATATTTCTCTATCCCTCCCCCCTTCTTCTGAAAATCGTAGGCAGTTTGATATAGTTTATACTTGTGCTATCATGTAAAACATATTTCCATATTAGTCACAGTTGTGAAAAAAGAATCAGATCAAAAGGAAAAAAAATACCTTGAGAAGGCATACAAGTAAGTGAGAAAAATATGCTTCAATCCATATTCAAAATCCATAAATTCTTTATCTGGATATGGATAGAATTTTCCTTCTTGAGTCTTTTGTACTTATCTTAGATCATTAAGTTGCTGAGAAGGGTTGAGTCATTCATAGTTGATAATCACACAATATTGTTAATAAGATGTACAATGTTTCCTAGTTCTACTCATTTCACTTTGTATCAGTTCATACAAGTCTTTCCAGGTTTTTCTGAAATCTGCTTGTTCACAATTTCTTATAGCACAATAATATGCCATCAAATTCATATACCGTAACTTGTTCAACCATTCCCTAATTGATGGGCATCCCCTCAATTTCCAGTATTTTGCCACCATGAAAAGAGCTGCTAATTTTTTTTGCACATCCTTGGAGTACAGACCTAGTAGTGGTATTACTAGATCAAAGGTTATGAATAGTTTGGTTGCCCTTTGGACATAGTTCCAAATTGCTCTCCAGAGGAGTTGGATCAGTTTAAAACTCCACCAACCATACATTAGTGTGCCAATTGTCCCTCATCCTCTCCAACATTAATAATTTTCCTTTTTTTGTCATATTACCTATCTGATAGGTATGAAATGGTACTTCAGAGGTACTTTAATTTGCATTTCTCTAATCAAAAATGGTTTAGAGCATTTCTTTATATACCTGTAGATAGCTTTGATTTCTTCCTTTGAAAAATGCCTTTTCATATCCTTTGACCATTTATCAATTGGGCAATGACTTGTATTCTTATAAATTTGACTCAGTTCTCTATATATTTGAGAAAGGAGGCCTTTAATGAAGTGGTTTGCTGTAAAGATTTGTTTTCCAGATTTGTGTTTTCCTTCCAGTCTTGGTTGCATTGGTTTTACACAAATGTTTAAAAGTTTTTAAGTTTAATATAATCAAAATTATCCATTTTACATTTTGTAACGTTCTCTATCTCTTGTTTGTTCATGAATTTTTCACCTCCCAATAAATCTGACAGGTAGACTATTCCTTTATCCTCTAATTTTCTTATGATGTTCTCCTTTATGTCTAAATAATGCAATCACTTTGACCTTATCTTGATATACAGTGTAAGATGTTGTTCTATACTTATGTCCTATGTTTTTCCAGTTTTCCCAGTAGTTTTTGTCAAATGGTGAGTTTTAAACCAAAACTGGAATCTTTTGGTTTATCAAACACTAGGTTATCCACTCTGCTATCCATTTCCATTTTATAGGAGAGTTCATCCCATTCGCATTTACAGTTATGATTACTACCTGTATTTCCCTACATGTTATTCTTACTCCTGTTTGTCCTCTCTGTTCTTTTACCCTTTCCCTCCTGGTTTTGCTTCTCTCAATCACCTCTCCTGATCTTCCCTCCCTTCTGTTAGTCTTCACCTGCCATTTTACTTAATCTCCTCCCTTTCTACTTCCATGTCTGGTAAGATCAATTTGTATATTCAACTAATCGTGTATATTACTCTCTCTTTGGGCCAGTTACTGATTCAAGCAATGCTCATCATCCCCGCCTCTGATCTTCCCCTCCACTGTAAAATAGGTCTTTTGTGCCTCTTCACATGAAATAATTTGCCCCATTCTGCCTCTCCCTTTCTTCTGCACCCACTGTACTCCTTTTCCCTTAGTTTTTTGTCATTCCTTCAAACTCATCTTATACCTGCATACTCTGTGTATGTATATTCCTTCTAGCTATATTATTAATGACATGATTTATACGACTTATAAGTAACATCTACCCATAAACAGTTTAGCTCTATTGAATCTCATGCTTTCTTTTCCCTTTTTATCTGTTTATGCTTCTCTTGGGTTTCAATATTGGAGGTCACATTTTTGGTTTAATTCTGATCTTCTGTTGATGAAATCTTCAAATCCTTCTATTTCATTGAATGACCACACAGCTCATTCTCTTTCTCTTTTTCTCCCTTTCCTTCTCCCTTTCTTCTTCAAATGAAGGTAAATTTTGATGTTTGAAACCTACCTAGTTATCTTGGGGTTTACTGACTAGGTTTCTTTCTCAAAGACCAACACCTAAACCTTATTCATTTTGGAGCTCATAGATTGGCTCTATTTTGTAGTATCATTTTTATATACTTGCCAAAGGCATATATAGTTTCTTGATTATGAACTCCATTTCCAGTCTAGTTTAGTGATCCAACTGTTAGTCATACTTTAGACTTTACATGTTTTTCTACTTCAAAGATTTTTAATTCTCTTATCAGAGGAAATAATTTTGATCTCTTTTTCTTCCACTCCAATATCCTTCCTATGTTCCTCATTATCATAATGACCTTTGTTTCTTCAACTTCTGCATTTATTAGGCACTACTATGTTCTATTCATTATGTGATGAACAGAGTTTTTAGCAATGCAAAAAGTAAAACAGGGGCTGACCTTAGGAAGCTTACATTGTATTGTTGACGAGGTTTTCGTCCCATTTCTTGACCTACTCGGTATTTTCCCATGATCAACAACTTTGATATTCTTTAATGCACTTTAATATATTTACCCCACCTTTGAACCCATTAACTTTCTAAATCTTTTGTCATTGTCCTGCTAAGCATAAAGTCTGAATATTTCATCCCACCTACCTCCTCAGCTCTTTCTCTGAAGTATATTTATGCTGGTGCTAGAAATCATGAAAGCATAATGATCTTGGCCACTGCCAGTTTCCCTGGGTCATTCAACTAGTACATATCTGAGATGGGATTTGACCCAGGTTTTATTGATATCAAATGTAGTCATAAAACAGGCTTCCTCTCTTGTATGTAAGTAATGACTAGTTTCCCCCTCTCCTCCCAGTGTGTGTGTGTGTAAGAGGTAAAGGATTTTATTTACACAGCAAAATTCACTTAAATTATGTACAAATGTAAGTGCCCATAACAGAGTGGACATCAAAGGTCAGAACTAGCCCTCCTGTTACAATTCCATATGCTATTGCTTCTCTTATTAGGGAAGCACACAATATGGTAACCCTTTCTTCTCTGGAACTGTGGGCAGATCAGATAGCCTCTTCTAACAGAGAGCAGTCAAGGATCAGAGAGCCCTTTCCAGGATAGCTTATAGTGATAACAGCAGATATAGAAATAAGTGATTCCTTTCTGAACCAAATCAATGGGTTTATTCTTTGTCATCATTTGAATCATTTGAAAGGCAGTCACAATGACCTAGTCCTCTGCCACCTTCTAGAAGAGATAAATCATACTCTAACTCTTATTGATGGTATCTCAAAAATTGAGGTTCTGTGTCATTCGCATAAGCTGATGATTCATGGAAGTCAACTCTGCAGAGCTTTCAATCTTTTTCTATGTTCTTAGTGCCAAATAATTAGCCATAATAGTTTTTCTCTAAGTTCTGTAGCCTCCTGCAACCAAAGCTTGGATCATTCAAAACTGCAACCGTCAGAAAGATAATATCAGACAGTGGCTGCCTTTGTTTCATTTTAGTAGATTCGGTATATTGCCTCCTAATGCTCAGAGTTAGTTAGGACCCAAATGCCTTGTGTCACAGACTTGTCGTGCATAGACCTTATGTTGCCTATAAATGTTACCCTAATGGTATTCTGGAGGTGTCTCCCCCACCCCCCAGAAAAGAAAAAGGTCATATTTTCATAAGGCTGTTCTTGCTTACTAACTCCTTGCCCAACACAAAGACCTTCAACTTCTCACATTTAGCACATTCTTTCAGAAGCTGACCAGAGCCAGGCCAGACAGAACAGAAGGAACATAGAAAAACATTGTACTGCACTTCTGGGTTGGCGAATGCAATGTTTCTCCAATGACAGATACTCTAGTTGCTACAATAGCTACTACCCAGTGGAGCCAAGATGGTGGAGTACAGGCAGCATCCCAGCTGAACTCTCCCAACATCATCCTCTAAAGAACTTTAAAATAACTCCTTGGTTTAATTTTTGGAGTGACAGAGGCAACAAAAAGTCAGAATGAGATATTTTTCCAGTCCAAGACAATTGAAGAGGTCAATACCTTAGGTCAGTGACACCAAAGTGGGAACTGGCCTGATGGGGTGGCAACACCAGTGCTGGGCCTTGGAGAGGACTGTAACAGAATCAACAATAGCAGCTTTGGGAGCTATTGGCCCAGAGAAGGTAAAGGGTCAGACAATTGGTCCTAAATAGATTACAGGGGACACATTTCTGGCAGTGGAGCAACTGGTATTGATTGACAATTCTATTGGGAATAAGCAGCTCTGTGTCACAGATCTGGGGAAGAGAAGAGTACTTGCGGTTAGTCACAAGGGAGCACAGGCCCTGGTCACAGTTCCAAGGCTAGGAAGAGCACAAGCATATTTAGCTTCAGGATATCTGGGGCCTTTCCTGAATAAAGACCAGAGTATGGACTAGGAGAGCAGAGTCTGCACCTCTCCCTGGATCACACAACACTGGAAATACTGAAAACTTTCAGACCTCAAAAACTAGCTCTGGAAATAGCAGCACAAAAAAAGCCTCATGTTTGGAACAGTGCCTCCCTACCTCCAGGTTAGCAAAGCCCAACTTTCAAATAAAGTTAAAAGCCAAGAAATAGGCAGGAAAAATAAACAAACAATAAAAAAGAACTTGAACATAAAAAGCTACTATGATGGCAAGGGAAGACCAAGATATAATTTCAAAAGAATACAACAACAAGAAAACCAAAGCCTCTAAAAATGCTAATTGAACCCAAGCCCAAAAATAATTCCTGAAAGAATTAAAGAAAGAGATAAGAGTTAAAGAGAAAAAAATAGGAAAATAAATGAAAGTGGTATAAGAAAATACGAAAAGAATATTAACAACTTGGTAAAAGAAGCACAAAAAATAATAAAGAAAATACCACCTTAAATAATTGGCCAAATGACAAAAGAGGCACAAAAGTTCACTGAAGAAAAGAACTTCTTAAAAAATCAGAATTGGCCAAATTGAAAAAGAGGCACAAAACCTCATGGAAGTAAATAGTCCTTTAAAAATTAGAACTGGGCATGGAAATTAAATGATTACTTGAGACAACAAGAACCATTAAAGTAAAAAGAATGAAAAACAGAAGAAAAAGTGAAATATCTCCAAAAAAACTGACCTGGAAAACAGATCAAGAGATAATTTAAGAATTATTGGACTACCTGAAAATCATTATTAAAGAAAACACCTAGATATCATATTTTAAGAAATTATTAAGGAAAACTGTCCTGATATCCTAGAATCCTGATATCCAAGTAAAATAGACATTGAAAGGATCCACCAATTACCTCCTGAAAGAGATCCCAAAATAAAAACTTCTAGTAATATTATAGCTAAATTCCATAGCTCATAGGTTAAAAAAATACTTTAAGCAGCCAGAAAGAAGCAATTCAAATATAGTGGAGCCAGAGTGAAGATCACACAAGATTTAATAGCTATCATATTAAAGCAGTGAATGGCTTGGAATATGATATTCCAAAATTCAATAGAGTTAGGATTAGCACCAAGAGTAACTTATTAAAAGAAATAGTAAGATCTGTCAGGAGGGGAGGGGAATAGATATTTAATAAAATAGATTAGATTTTCAAGCATTTCTGATGAAAACACCAGAGTTGAATACAATATTTGACATTCAAATACAAGACTCAAGAGAACTATAAAAAGGTAAACATGAAATAGTAATCACAAGGGGTTCAATAAAATTAATATGTAAACATATTCCTTCATGGGAAGATGATACATGTTACTCCTAAGAACTTTGTAATTATTGGTTCAATTATAAGAAATTTGAATAGTAGAGGGCATGGGTTTGAAACAAATATGTTGGAATGATCTCCAAAAAAAGCGAAGGAATGAGAAGGAAAGATGCACTCAGAGAAAGGGGGGGAGGAGGTAGAATTGGGAAATTTGTTTTTCATATAAAAGCAAGAAAAAAGAGCTTTTACGTGGAAAGACTTGAATAAACTGATGCTGAGTAAAGTGAGCAGAACCAGGAGTATGCTGTGCACAGTAGTAGACACAATGTGTCTACTATCTATCTAACTATCTTTGGTAGACTTATCTCTTCTTAACAATGCAAGAATCCAAGACAACTCAAAAGGACTCATGATGGAAAATGCTGTCCACATCCAGAAAAAGAACTATAGAGTATAAATGCAGACTGAAGTATATTATTTGCTCTCTTTCTCCTTTTTTTTGGTTTCTTTTTTCTTTGTTGTGGTTTCTCCCATTGGTTCTAATTCTTTACAACAAGACTTATGTGAAAATAGTTTCAATATGAACGTATATGTACAGCCTATACAAAATTGCATGCCATCTTTTTTAAAATTATTATTTATTTATTTAATATTTTCAGTTTTCAGCATTGATTTTCACAAGAGTTTGAATTGCACATTTTCCCCCATTTCTACCCTCCATCCCACTACAAGATGGCACATATTTTGATTGTTCCATTGCCAAGTCAGCCTTCCCTTCTGTCATCCCACTCCCCCTCATCTCTTTTTCCCTTATTTTCTTGTAGGGCAAGGTAGATTTCTATGCCCCACTACCTGTATATCTTATTTCCCAGTTGCATGCAAAACCTTTTGTTTGAACATCTGCTTTTAGAACTTTGAGTTCCAAATTCTCTCCCCTCTTCCCTCCCCAACCACCCTCCCTAGGAAGGCAAGCAATTCAACATAGGCCGCATGTATATTATTATGCAAAACCCTTCCACAATACTCATGCTGTGAAAGACTAACTATATTTTGCTCCTTCCTGTCTTTTCCCCTTTATTCAATTTTCTCCTTTGACCCTGTCCTTTTCAAAAGTGTTTGTTTTTGATTACTTCCCCCCCCATCTGCCCTCCCTTCTATCATAGCCCCTTTTTTATCTCCTTCCTCCTTCTTTCCTGCGGGGTAAGACACTCAATTGAGTATGTATGTTATTTCCTCCTCAGGTCAAATCCACTGAGAGCAAGATTCACTCATTCCCTTTCACCTGCCCCCTCTTCCCTTCCAACACAACTGCTTTTTCTTGCCATTTTTATGTTAGATAATTTACCCCATTCTATCTCTCTGTTTCTCCATCTCTCAATATATTCTTCTCTCATCTCTTAATTCAATTTTACTTTTTTAGATGTCATCCCTTTATATTCAGGGTACCCTGTGCCCCTTGTCTATATTTATATCTATGTCTATATAATATATATGTGTATTCCCTTCAGCTATGCTAATACTGAGGTTTCATGAATTATGCATATAATCTTTCCACGTAGGAAAAAACAAAACAGTTCAGCTTTAGTAAGTCCCTTATGATTTCTCTTTCTTGTTTACCTTTTCATGCTTCTCTTGATTCTTGTATTTGAAAGTCAGATTTTCTATTCAGCTCTGGTCTTTTTCGCTAAGAAAGCTTAAAAGTCCTCTATTTTGAAGATGGTGGCTAGACAGCAGGGACTAGCATAAGCTCCCCACAAAGTCCTTCCAAATACCTACAAAAATTGGCTCTGAACCAATTCTAGAACGGCAGAACCTACAAAACAGCAGAGGGAGGCAGGGCTCCAGCCCAGGACATCCTGGATGGTCTCTGAGTAAGGTTTATCCCACATGGAGCTGGGAGAGGAGCAGAGCCCAATGTGGGTGGTGCAGACCAGCCAGATTAGGAGCCAGACAGAGTGTGCCCTAGCGCCCTGAACCAGTGAGCTGTGGCATTTGCCAGACTTCTCAACTCACAAACACCAAAGACAACAGAGAAGAACTGCAGAACCCACAAAACAGCAGAGGGAAGCAGCACACTAGCCCAGGACAGCCTGGATGGTCTCTGGGTAAGATCTACCCTGCATGGAGCTGGGAGCTGAGTGGAGCAGAGCAGAGCCCAGCATAGGCAGCATGGACCAACCAGAGCAGGAGCTGGGCAGAATGTGCCCTAGAGCCCTTAATCAGTGAGCTGTGGCAGTTGCCACACTTTTCAACCCACAAACACCAAGGACAACAGAGAAGGTTAGTGCAACGGAGGTGGGGCAGCTACAGAACTACAGCTGCAGTTGCTTCTACCCCCAGGCCCACATGGTGGGAGGAATTAAGTGGCAGAAGAGAGCAGGAGTGCAGAGCCTGCTGAAGATCTAAGTCCAGTCAAGGTTGGGGGTTCTTGGGGAAAGAGGAGTGCTGGTGTGGCAGAGCTGGCACATCCCTCCAAGCTTGGAACATAGACCTCTGTATTCTACAAGCAGTCATACCCTGCTGAAAAACTCAAGGGTCAAGTAAGTTAGTGGGAACATGGCCAGGCAGCAAAAAT
>JAQQSZ010019320.1:0-10391 GCA_028646595.1 Phalanger gymnotis
AGTGTTGTGGAAGGGTTATACATAATGATACACATGTGGCCCATGCTGAATTGCTGGATTTCTTAGGGAGGGTGGGTGGGAAGGGAAGAGGGGAGAGAATTTGGAACTCAAAGTTTTAAAAAATAGATGTTCAAAAACAAAAACAAAAATGTTTTTGCAGGCAACAAGAAAATAAGATAGTCAATGGGGCATAGAAATTTATCTTGCCCTACAAGAAAGGAAGGGAAAAGAGGATGGGAGGGGAGTGGGGTGACAGATGGGAGGGCAGACTGGGGAACAGGGCAATCACAATATATGCCATATTGGAGTGGGGGGGGTGGGTAGAAATCGGGAGAAAATTTGTAATTCAAACTCCTGTGAAAATCAATGCTGAAAACTAAATATATTAAATAAAATTTATTAAAAACTATCTCTTCACATAAAGTATTTTATTTTCTTTAGTTCCTTGAAAAATGACACATTTCACTATATGAAATTACATTTCATTACATATTAAACAATTGAATCTAGGTACAGCCACCCTTTTCTTTAATAATAAAAGAATTAGGTCACACAGAACAAGAGATTTGAGGGGGTTTTTTTTTGGCATGATTCATTGCAGTGTTGAGCCCTAGTGTCTAAGCAAATTGTACATCTTCATGTAGGCGGAGTGCCGTCAGCTGAATTATAATGGTGACACTAGGGTCTGCATGATTTCAGCTGTGACAACCAAGAAATTGCTGCAGCAAATTTATTTTTCCCCTTCTCAGAGTTGTAGCAAATGATAATCATCCAACATTAGCAAAACATCTTAGACATGATACTGATTTATATGATACCATGCTTGAGTTTACACAGATATCATAAGCTTTACATGTACTTTAAAAATTACTAATTTTTTTCAATTCACAAAAAATATTTTCTCTGTTTCCCATTTTTCCTGTCCTATTATGGTCAAAATAGCCTCATAACAAATACATAGTCAAGCAAAACCAAATTCTTACACTGGTCACATCCAAAAATATATCTTATTTTGCAACCAGATTCCATTACCTCTCCTTCAGAAGCTGGAAAGCATACTGAGTCATTGGTCCTCTGGGATCATGATTGGTCATTGCATTGATTGGAGTGCTACGTCTTTCAAGGTTGTTTATTTTTATAATGTTGATATTAGTATATAAATTATTTTCCTGGTTCTGCTCACTTTTCCCTGCATCAATTCATATAAGCTTCCAAGTTTACCTTTTCAGAAATTTCTATGGCATAATAGTATTCCATTATATTCACATACCATAATCCATTTGGCCATTTTTCAGTTGATAGGCACCACGTAATTTTCTAGATCTTTGCCAAATCAAGAGCTGCTAAAATGTTTTTGCATGTAGGAGTCTTTTTCTTTTTTGTTTAATCTTTTAATCAAATAGTGATATCAATGGGACAAAATATAAATTCAATTTAGTGACTGACCACTATTCCAAATTGCTTTTGCAGTTCTGCTTTGTAGAATGGCTGTACTAATTCTTAGCTCCATCAACAGTTTATTTATGTACCTGTTTTCCCAGACTTCTTTCAATATTTTGTCATTTTCTGGGTTCAACTTTGCCATTCTGATTAGTTTGAGGTGGAACTGCAAAGCTGATTTTATTTGCATTTCTCTAATGTAAGAGATTTGGGGAATTTAAAAATATTATAAGGTGGCTATTGAGAGTTTGAGTTTCTTCCTTTAAAAACTGTCTGCTAATATCCTTTGACCATTCTCAACTGGAGAATGTCTTTTATTCTTATAAACTTGATTCACTTCCTTATATATCTTGGAAATGAGACTTTTATCAGAGAAACTTGCTGAAATGATGCCCCTACCTCCTGACTATTTATCCTCTGCATTGGTTTTGTTTGCCTAAAACCTTTACAGTTTTAGGCAACCAAAACTGTTAGCTTTTATATATTTATTTTTCTAAATGATATAACTTCACTTTACACAATCCCAGTTTCACAGTAAAGGAAAGGAAATACATATGTTTATATACATCTATTTATAACATGGTAGAAAAAAACAAGAATTATATATTTAAGAATCTTCAACAACAAAATGAAAATGCACAATATTCTTAATATTCAGGTAAAATTTTTAATCATGCAAAAGAAGGTAGGTTAGTATTTTCCTTGATGTGTCTTACAGGAAAAAAAATATTTTTACCTTAAGCATATTAGCCCTGTTCCTAGACACACTTCCTTCCAAAACAAAACAAGACAGAAACAACACTCTTCATCCTTTCATGGTACTCTACAAGGTTGTATTGGAGTAGTCTAAAAACAGGGGACCTATGTTACTCACTGTATAATCCTTATAAGTTTACGTAATTACTTTAACTCACAGACTAGATAATTAGACTTATTTTCTAAAACAAATGATCTGGAATTTTAGGAACAAACATGAGTTAAAATTAGAATTCTACTATCAGTCTTTGTCCTCCATCTATTTGACAAATTCTAGTGATATCTTAAGAATTCAATCTTATAAGGAAAGTTTTGTAATAATGCAATAGTGGCATAAAGGAAATATATTTGTTAACACATAATAGTAGAAAAATTCTTAGTTATAAATACTATGAAAGAGATGCTCAATAAATTTATAGTCTGTTTTGAATAATTAAATTTGACCTGTCATGAAACTAACTATAGTGGTGATCTTTTCAGACTGTAAAAGCTAATAGAGATCAAGATTGGCTAGCATCTGGATGATAAACCTCTTGGGAAAACACAGGTGGTACACACAGTTAGTAGGTTATTAATTGGCACTTTTTTCCCAGAAGGATGTAATATGGCAATACTAATCATTTAACTTTAGACCCGGAAGAAATTTTGGAGATGAAATTAGCAATCATACATTGGAGATACCTGTCTGAGATACAATCTTGAGTGGCATACTACTGGTAGTGAAAAGAAGCAGCTAATTATGTTTTGGATTAGAACAACATTGTTAGCCAGGATATTGAGGTTAAGGTCAGTGAACCGAACTCATCAAATGGAAGTGAGTCATTCTCTCTACTGATCTATTAGGTATGAAAAAATTATGATAATTTGATGCAATCTTCTGTCTGTTTGCTGCAACTGGAGTCGTGGCCAAAAGTTAGTCAGAATATGGCTCTTGAAACACTCCATATAACTGGCTTGCAACTTTCACAAAGTTGTACATTTTGATAGGCTGCAGAGGTCTCAAAATGCTTTACCTTGCTTTTCTTAGAGAAAAAGTAAAAGGCAAAATGACTCAAATCCATTGTTTTCAAGAAAGTTGGTTATATGTTTTTCTGTTATTTTAACTCAGCTTTGAGTAAAAATTTTGGGTGTGGAGAGAAGGTATGTCACTCAGTTGTTTCAGTCATGTCTGATTCTTTGTGACACCATTAGGGGTTTTCTTGGCAGAGATACTGGAGTGGTTTGCCACTTCCCTTTTCAGCTTATTTTACAGATAAGAAAATGAGGCAAATGGATTAAGACTTGCCCAAGGTCACACAGCTAGTAAGTGTTGAGGCCAAATTTGAACTCAGGAAAAGGAGTCTTCCTGACTTCAGGCCTGGCACTCTATCCACTGCTCCACCTAGTTGTTCAATAGAGAGATGGCATATCTACTTTTAATAAGCAAGCTTGAGATCTAATTATTTCTTCTATGTTTTATAATTTTTGAACAATATGTTAAAGGTGGTAGGACAATCAAATACCAGAAAAATGACAATACTACCTACATTAATTTTCTTATTCAATGCCACACTAATCAAACTCCCATACAATTACTCTGTAGAGTTTGAAAAAATAATGACAAAATTTATCCCAAGGAACAAAAGATCAAGAAGCTCAAGGGAAATAATGAAAAAAGTGGGAAGAAAGGGGGTCTAGCAGTATCAGATTTCAAACTATTCCACAAAGCTGTAATCATCAAAATGATTTGCAACTGGTTAAAAAAGAGAGAGGTTCAGTGGAATAGATTAGTTACACAATTTAAAGAAGTAAATGAACACAGTAGCATGGGATTTGATAAGACCAAAGTCCCCAGCTACTGGGGTAAGGACAAAAAAAAAATGATGGGAAAAACAGAAAGCAATCTGGTAGAAATTAAGTAGAACCAACATCTCATGCTATATACTAAGATAAGCTCCAAACAGACATGACTTAGAGATAAAAGGCCACATTATAAAGGAATTAGAGAAGCAAGGAAGAAATAATCTCTCAGAGCTATGATTAGGGGAAAAATAAATGAGCAAACATGGGATAGACAGGATCAGAGAAAATAAAACAGAAAATTTTCATTACAAAAAATTAAAAAGTTTTCATAAAAACAAAACCAATACAGTTAAAGTTAGAAGAGAAACCAGTAACTAGTGTGTGTGGGGGGGTGGGGTGGGGGGGGAATTTCTATTAGCAAGTTTCTCTGATAAAATTCTCATTTCCAAGATATAAGGAACTGATTCGAATTCATAAGAATAAAAGCCATTCCCCAGTTGAGAAATGGTTTAAAGATATGAACCTGATGTTTCCAAAAGGAGAAATACAAATTATCAACACCGTATAAAAAGTGATCCAAATCCTAGTAATAAAAATTAAAGTAATTCCAAAGTCCCACTTCACACTTATCAGATAGGCAAAGTTGACAAAATAAGAAGAGTATTGGAGGGGTCTGTGAAAACAAGCACATTTTGAATAAACTGTTGGTGGAGCTAAGAATTAGTCCAGCCACTCTGCAAAGCAGTTTGTAATTATGCCCAGAGTTATTAAACTGTGCATATACTTAGTCCCAGTGATACCACTATCAGGCCTATTTACCAAAGAGATCAAACAAGGAAGAAAAGAACCTCTACATATAAAAACATTTTATCAGCTTTTTTACAGCAACAAAAAACTGTACACTTAAGTTGTGCTCATAAACTGGAGAATGACTGAATGTATTATGGTATATGAATGTAATGGAATACTACTGTGCTATAAGAAATTTCTGAAAGGGATGGTTTCAGGAAAGCCTGGGAAGGCTTGTGTATGAATTGACGTAGAGAGAAGTGAGCAATACCAAGAGAACAATTTATATGACAACACCAACAATGTAAAGACCAACAACTTTGAATGACTTAAGAATTCTGATTACTTCAATTACTAATCATGATTTCAAAGGACTGATGAACTGTGCCACTCATGTCCTGGGAGAGGTGAGCACAAGCTCTGACAAACCTTAAGAAGCTAGAAAGGTTCTGAATATGTGCCCTGTGAGAGACTGTGTCTTAAGTACTTCACCTGAAGGCCTACTTAACTAAGTTCAGAAAGGCTAATCAGAATAAGGCTGGTCACTAAGGGATTGAATTGTTTTTGGTGATAGGAACTCATTAAATGGTCTACTAGGAGCCTGAGAATGTGTCCATGGAGGAATACTGAAATGAGTGAAATTAGGGATCCATTAGGTATTAAAGTGTGTGTGTGTGTGTGTGTGTGTGTGTGTGTGTGTTAAAGAATAAGATTTTAAACTAACAAAAAACAGTCTAAAATTACTTTTAGATAGTTTCTTTTTGCCCAGTATTGACCTCAAAAAAGTGCATTCACACATAAACATATCACAGAAACCCTGAGTTGAAAGGGATGTGAAGAGCATATGAGCTAGCTTCTCAAAGATGGTAACTGTGAGACTGTTATAGATCAGTAGTAAGAGAAAATCTCAAGTCAAACATGCATTTTATAGCTATCTATATAAGTTCCTTAATAGTGTATGGTGTTGGGGTTAGGGTTAGAATTTAGGGTTAGGGTTTAGGGTGGTTAGGGGGTTGTCTTAAAAAATGTACTTTGGGAAGACTGCTATATGCTGGCTAAATTAAAAATAATCTGCAAACTCATTAATTTAAACCTCGTAGCATTTTTTTCAAAGACTTTTAAGAAAAAGCATATGGATAAGAGTGTATAAATAACATGCGCTCACAAAATGGGTCCAGTTTTTGAACTAATGTTAAGCTACACTCAAATGATGATTTTAAGTTAGTCAAGAAGGCAAGAGAAAAAACTTGCTGTAAAATCACAGAACTGATATACAATGAGAAGCTGGAAGGGAACATCAAGAGGTGGGAGATAAATTTCCATTGAGGGAAAAGAAGAAGTGGGATGACCAATGAGAGGCTCTGAAATGAAACACAGAGAGGAAATTGAGGAGCAGAGGTGGCCAAAAAAAATTAAGCAACAACATCAGTAGGGGATTAGAGAATTTTAGTTCTAGGATATACACACCCATATATTTATAAATACTTTACAGACAGAAATGGAAAAAAAATATTACATTAAATAGTAACCTTCTACAAATGTGCTCAATTTGTTAAAGGAATATCAAATGATACAATATTACAAGTACCTTCAAATGCATATTCTGAAATGATTATTTTGCCTATGGGGAAAATAATTTTTTAAAAATGATTTTTGGATTCAAAACAACTAGATACAATTAGTAATGGTCTTTTCCAATTGTCATCACTTATGAACCATCATTATTATTTATTATTGGTAATTCACTATTTTTATAGTTAGCAATTACTGGCATAAGGACAGTAACCTTAAAAATTAAGTAATGGTGACATACAAAAAAGGCTAATAGTTTAAATCAGAAAAGTAACAATCATTAGAAAATATAGAGTGTATTTGAAAGACAGCCATTCCAAAATGTAACAGCTGACTGAAAAACACTGAAGGGAAGCATTTAGAAGGCCACTATTAACCACAATGATATTCTTCTATTAGCAGTTATATGAATGAATTCTTACATTTCTTAATGTGTCAGTGATGCATATGTTTAAATGCATCTATTGAATAAATACGGAACATATCAGTTCAGCACAATGAATGCAGTTACTGCACTCTCCCATGTACTCAGAGTGCTGAACTAATTTCAAACAGCAATTACCTGGGCTTGTCTCACTTATATAGATTCACTTTACTAATCAAGACATGGTTCTGAGCACCACAGTAGCTCAATTAAATTGTGTACTACATATAAGGGAAAATATTCCAAAATATCACAAGTCAAATTAAGTTCCCAGTGTAGTAACAGGATATCTACACATATATCCTATCATAACTTTTAACTTTAATTACTTTTAATTTCCTATGCAAATACTAATATAATTATATAATACATTTAAATCATGAATACTTCATAAAAATAGAGTAATCTAGAGAATACAAGGGACAAAATGTATAGTTTCATTTAATACAGCTCTTTAAAATTCATAACTACAAATAAGAATTTCAAAAAAAGTTATAGTTGAATATATAACCTTTTTTAAAAAACATAATCTACTCCAAAGAATTTGGTGTTTTAGCTTTCTTCATATTTATGAACTCTAAAACATATTAGCACAATAAGGTCTACTTTAAATGCAGGATATGTATACAATCAAGACCTTGATGTTGTAGTTTTACAAATTTTAAACACAAAATACCATTTCCAATCAAAAAGCATTCAAAATATTTAATAGATTCACATCTGGTATCTATGACTCATTAAGATAGCACATTGGTATCTTAAACAAATCTTTGCTAAAATTCACAAAATTGCGACTCTAGGATTAATCATTTTCCTATGGCAACCACTGCATTGCAATCATCGTAGCAATAAAGAAAGAAGAAAAAATCCTAATGAAGAGCACTTACTTAAAAATGTTGCAAAAAAAAAAAAGTACTGGATGCTTAGTGAACTGCTAATCACTTCAGGCATCTTATCTAGCAAACTGGTCACACTAGATATTTCAGCTTTACTTAAAACTTGTAATAGCCTAACTTTTTGGGCAAGGAGAAAGTAGAAAAATCTTGATTGAGCACTATAAAAGAGGTGCTGAATAACTAGGTTAGATGTTTTAAAATGGCTTTATCTTTGGCCATAGTTGATCCAAAATAGTATAGTAAGAGGCAATTAAGGAATTATGCAAATATTGTTATCTAGATACTAAATAATAATAAAAAAAATCCCCACTAATGCATTTGTTCCTTCACTTAATGAAGACAGAATGAGAAAAGAAGGGGAATAAAAAGATTAGGACAAAGATAAGCTCATTTCAGCCAAGTACCTTAGATGGCTCCAACAGAAATCAGGAACAGTATATTCCAGTTATGTGAGACAATTTGTGTTTCAATGATTGTTAAAAGACTAGAGTAGCAGGAGGATTTTCAAATCATTCTTCATATAATGTGGGTGATACTATTTTAGGAATTTGGATATAATAGCAATAAATAAACATATTAAAACAAACTAACGCAAAACTAACCATATATGCATGTATATGTGCATATATGTATACGTATAATGTATATATATATGCATATATTCTTTGCATTAAGGGAGGGAAATAGATATTGTTTTTTTGTTGCTAACAGGAAAAGTGGTAGGAATTTTTGCTAGACTACCTGTTCAAACACGTAAATAACAAATGCCTTCTTGACGCTTCATCCTTTAGGATAATACTTTTTTTTGTTTATATATTGTCTATAAAGTTTACTCTAAAAAGCACAAATTAAGCAGCAATAAATACTGATTGATGAGATGCTACTGAGCTTAAATGATAGGACTTTTTCTTTTTGGTAACTATTTTGTTCTTTTTATTAATGATCTTGCTGTTAAGTGCCACTGCTTCCAAGGGAGTATAAAAAATAGATGATGAAAAAGAAATAAGTATATTTAAAAGAGAATAATAATATCAGATACCTCAAACCTTTTTTTCCTGTCTTTCTGATGATGCTGGACTACAGCTTACTGTTCTGCTTTAAGTTGATGATAAGCATTTTGGTCAGAATGACGATAAGACAGCTAAACAAGAGCCAAGGCAATTTTTAAACGTGAGAAACAAAACATCTATGCTATTAATTTAGGCATTACAGATCAAATGAAACACTAATTTACTCACACAGTAAAATAAAGCTCAGAAAATTTATACCTAGACTTCTCTAAGTGTTTCTCCTTCGTTACAATCATCATTTCTCCTTGAAAAAGTTTGATTTTAAGAAATCTTTTGTAAGAGAGATAATGAACATTCAATTGCCACTTAGCATTCATGCTAAATGTAAAACTTAAATTTTCATGTGACTCATTTGATTTACTTTTATTTCCAAATCAAGTACCAATCAAGAAACAACTCTAATTTGCTAGGTTGTAATTGAGTATAAGTAAAGAGAAGTAAAGTATAATTGGTATGAATGTTATTTCACACTAAGAAACTAAGTTCTACCACAGTTAAATTGGAATTAATATCTACATTTCACAAAGCATCATACTGGTTTCACAATTTCATCATGCAATCTCTCCCCCACCCCAATATCATTATATATTTATTTAATATTTTTAGTTTTCAGCATTAATTTTCACAGGAGTTTGAATTACAAATTTTCTCCCCATTTCTACCCTCCCCCCACTCCAAGATGGCATATATTCTGATTGCCCCATTTCCCAGTCAACCGTTCCTTCTGTCACCCCACCCCCCACCCCCATCCCTTTTTCTCTTACTTTCTTGTAGGGCAAGATAGATTTCTATGGTCCATTGCCTGTATATCTTATTTCTGAGTTGCATGCAAAAACTTTTTTTTTGAAGGTCTGCTTTTAAAATTTTGAGTTCCAAATTCTCTCCCCTCTTCCCTTCCCACCCACCCTCCCTAAGAAGGCAAGGAATTCAACATAGGACACATATGTACCATTATGTAAAACCCTTCCACAATATTCATGTTGTGAAACACTATTTTTTGCTTCTTCCTATCCTATCCCCCTTTATCCAATTTTCTCCCTTCACCCTATCCCTTTTCAAAAGTGTTTGCTTTTGATTATCTCCTCCCTCTATCTGCCCTCCTTTCTATTGTCCCCCCTTTTTATAATCTCCTTCCTCCTTCTTTCCTGTGGGGTAAGATACCCAATTGAGTGTGTATGTTATTCCCTCCTCAGGTGAAATCCAAAGAGAGCAAGATTCACTCATTCCCCCTCACCTGCTCCCTCTTCCCTCCCAACAGCACTGCTTTTTCTTGCCACTTTATGTGAGATAATTTGCCCCATTCTATCTCTCCCTTTCTCCTTGTCTCAAAATATTCCTCTCTCATACCTTAATTTGATGTTATTTTTTTTAGATATCATCTCTTCATATTCACCTCACCCTGTGCCTTGTCTATATATATATATATACATATACATATACATATACATATGTATATACCCTTCAGCTACCCTAATACTGAGGTCTCATGAATTATACACATCATCTTTCCCTGTAGGAATGTAAACAAAGCAGTTCAACTTTAGTAAGTCTCTTATGATTTCTCTTTCTTGTTTACCTTTTCATACTTCTCTTGATTCTTGTGTTTGAAAGTCAAATTTTCTATTCAGCTCTGGTCTTTTTACTGAGAAAGCTTGAAAGTCC
>JAQQSZ010019321.1:0-10390 GCA_028646595.1 Phalanger gymnotis
AGGGCAGGTGTATACAGAGGACAAAGCCAAGACTGGGAAATTTTGCACCTGGGAGAAAGACCAAAAACTATGCTTGAAGTATCACAAAAGATGTTCTCAGATGGGGGTGGGGGTGGGGTGGGGAAGGAAATGAGGAGAAGGAGGAGATTCTTACATACAGTCATTGTTAGAGACAGATGTGTGTGTGTGTGTGTGAGAGAGAGAGAGAGAGAGAGAGAGAGAGAGAGAAAGATAAAGAGATAGAGGAATCACTAACCCCATTTTGGCAGAAGACTTCAGGCAGAAAGACATACACAGAGAAAGAGGAATGGAGGTGAGGAGGAAGAGAAGGAGAGGGGGAGAGGGAGAGAGAGAGAGAGAGAGAGAGAGAGAGAGAGAGAGAGAGAGAGAAAGGAGGTGTGGGGAAATGCTTCTGCCAGGGGAGCATTCATCCTTAGCCCTGCAATTGCCTCATGGTATTTACACATATCTTTGTATTTCATGGTTGTTCATTCTAATGTAATAGGAGTAGTGGAACTCAGCATGTGCCCTGGCCCCTTATGGCAGACCACGTGCTCTGGACCCTTATAGTGGAAATGTGCAATCAACACTTCTTGATTCATCATGAGTGGGATGGTGAAGCCCTGTCATGGAATCTGGATCTCGGTCTTTCTGTGAGTTAAGTGGGATGAATGGGTGTGTGGACCTTTCAGCATGGCTTAGGGCTTCTGATTGACAGCTAGGCCTAAGTTTTGAGTTACAAAAATCACCTGAACCATGTCCTTGCCAAATAAGGGAAAAAGTGTCTTTAAGAGTTTGGCATTAGCTAAATTGTACCTGGGGTAGTAGATTTCCTCATTTAGATTGTAAGCCTGAACTCCACCAACGAGAGTAAAAGGATAGTGGTGGAGGGTGTTGTTTATGTCAGGGTATAAAACTCAAGTTCTGCCCTCTAGGCCCTGCCTCTTCCTACCTGTCTGTCAGTTTGGAGACTGCCCTTTCCCATGGGATCATAATAAAATTCATTCCTACTTTCTACTTGAGAAGCCTCTGAGTTTAATTTTGGGTTTAGTTTTTATCCCACACAATCCCCACTTGTTGAATCAGGTCAATCAGCATCCGTTCAGTAGCTACCATGTGCCAGGAACTCTACAAAGCCCTGGGAATAAACAAGAAAAGGCCAAAACAGAACCTACTATCGAGAAGTTCACAGTCTAGTGGGGGAGACAACACATAAACATCTATGCACAAACAAGGTGTATACAGGACAAATTGGAGGTAATCTACAGAGGGAAGGCACTAAGACTAAGAGGGACTAGGAAAGACTTCTTGCAGAAGATGAGACTTTAGCTGAGACTTGAAGGAGGCCAGGGGAACCAGGAAGTGGAGGTGAGGAGGAAGAACATTATAGGCATGGTAGGCAACCACTGAAAATGCCTGGTGTGTATAAGGAGATGGGTGTTGGGAGAGGCCAGTGTCATTGAATCAAAGAGTGGGAGGGGAATGAAGTGTGAGAAGATTGGATAACTAGGAAGGGGTTGGATTATGAAGGGCTTTAAAAGCCAAAGAGAGAGTTTCACACTATATCCTGGAGATAGTAGGAAGCCACTGGAGTTTATTGAAAGGGGGCAAGGGGTGACATGGTCAAACTGAGCTTTAGCAAGATGGGATGGATAGCTGAGTAAACGGTGGCCCAGAGAGGGGAGAGCCAGCCAGCAGTGGTTGCAGTGGTCTTGGTATAACACGATGCAGGTCTGTACCACAGACGTTCAAGTGTCAGAGGAGAAAAGGTGGCACATGCAGGAAACGTTATGCTGGTTGAAATGACAAGTATCCCCATGACTGGGGCAATGTTGAAGGTGATTGTCAATTAAGCCACCAAGAAATTCCTATTCAGGAAGCTGGTTAGAAGAGAAACGGAAGAAAAACAACTTCCTCTCTTTCCTGCTTTCTTTCAAGCATCTGCTGGGTTTCTCCACCTCTCCCCTGGCCTTCCAACAGAGGAGGAGGAGATGATTGTTTTATTTTCCCCATTTCAGCAAACTTTCCTCTGCGTCTTACAAGTAAAGTCTTCTTCTAGCTATATCATGCAGTACTATGTGTATGTTATTCCAGGTTCCTTGGGTCAGGGCTAGAAAGAAAGAGAATGAGAGACTCTTCAAATGATGCCAAGGCCTTTCATGTCTTCTAAGAACCTCTGAAATAAAGGTTATGCGGGAAACCAGAAAAGGAGGTGTACTGGTCATGTATTAGGAGAAAAGGATTATAGGTACGCAGCATAAGCATTGCCCTGAGATTCATGAGATATTAAAAAAGTCAGAGGGAGGTCTCTAATGCATTGGGAGGTTTCTGAATAGAAAATTTATAGGAGGACATGGACAGGCCTTCCCCTAGGATAAGATGGTCAGGAGGAGTTGTCATCTGCCCCAGTGAAGGAAGGGCCAGCACTGATGAGATCGTGTCTAAGTGTCTCATCATGGGCCCTCATAGGAAATTGGAGCTAGTTTCTTCCCAGATCAGCTACTTTCAAACAGACATTCAGGAGAGACTGATAATGTGATCACTATATATCTTCTTCACATTTGCATAGCTTTGAATGGAGCATCTTAAATGGAACTTTTAAAAAAAGATTCCTTTTTTTTGTTGTCGTTATTAAAATCAGGCTTCCTCCCCCGACTTCCACATTCTCGAAGGAGTGTGGGCTTCCAATGATGTTTACATGCTACTAGGAAGCTCCAGGGAGGAGTCAGTGACATATTGTGAATAAGGGAGAGAAAACGGAGTAGATGTGAGAGGTGTGTGTGTGTGCGTGTGTGTGTGTGTGTGTGTGTGCGTGAGAGAGAGAGAGAGAGAGAGAGAGAGAGAGAGAGAGAGAGAAAGAGATGAGGGTGGGGGAGAGAATTCTTAATAGAGAACACTCAGATCTGATTATTGCCTTAGCTTGAATTGATAAGGCTCTGGTATACTACTAGGTCTATATCCCCAAGAAATCATAAAAAAGAGAAAAGGGCCCCCATGTACAAAAATGTTTAGAGCTGCTGTTTTTGTGGTGGCAAAGAATTGGAAACTGAGAGGATGCCCATCAATTGGGTGTTGGCTGAACAGATTGTGGTATATGAATGAAATGGAATACTATTGTGCTATAAGAAGCGATGACCAGGCAGATTTCAGAAAAACTGGCAAGACTCACACGCACCGATGTGAAGAGAAGCAAGCAAAACCAGGGGAACATTGTACACAGTAACAGCAACATCGTGTGATGATCATCTGTGATTGATTTAGCTCTTCTCAGCAATACAATGATACAAGTCCAAAAGACTCATGATGGAAAATGCTGTCCACATCCAGAGAAAGAACTGATGGAGTCTGAATGCAGATAGGAGCATACTATTTTCACTTTGCTTTTTTGTGGTTTTTTCCTTTTGTTTTGTTTCTTCTTTCACAACATGACTAATATGGGTATATGTTTTACATGATTGCACATATATGAGCTATATAAAATTGGTTACCATCTTAGGGAGTGGGGAGAGGAGGGAGAAAATTTGGAACTCAAAATTTTATATAAAAGATGAATCTTAAAAAAACTGTCTTTACATGTAATTGGAATAGATACAATACTATTTAAAAGAAAAAAGAAGAACAATGCCCTGGCAGTTGGGTAACTTATGATCAGAATATGCAAATTTCTCATATTATCCTTGGTGATATTTTCTATCCATCTGTGGCGTGTTCCCCAGACTTTGTCATTAGTGGAGGGAGATTTGCAGCTTCTATTACAACACCCCAGTTGCTTTCGTGTCAATCCAATCTGATCCAATTTAATTCAGTTCCATTCAGTTCAATCCAAATTCAACATGTGTTTACTGAGAGGGACATAAAGAAAAGCTCATACTCTGGATGGGGAGTCCAAATGGTGCTCCATGGAGAACTTAGGAAACATTATATTGAATGGCCAATGAGGGCTACAAAGATCAGAATGCAAAGTGAGAGGAAGAGTCCTGGAAGCCTTTTCTTCCCTCAAAGTTGTCTCTGGCTCCTTTTTTTTTTTTTAGCTGGAGAATGGGAAATGCTGGAGCTCCTTAGATGACGGATGGGGCCATCATTGTAGATTTTGGTCTGGGATGTCCCAGCTTAAGCGTATAACCTCCATGATTCCTTTCCTGATTCTTCCCATGGTTGTGCTCCCTCCATCTTGAAATTACTTTGTATAACTTTAAATATACTGGGTATTTGCTATCTGTATATTTGTATTTTATGGAGGAAAAGGTAAGCCCCCGAGGGAGGAGACTGTTTTTTCTCCCTTTGTGTCCCCAGTACCTCACCTATGGTAGTTCAGAGATGCTCAGTGATTTGGCCAAGGCTGTATGGCTAGCAAGCAGAGAGCCAGATGCTCCATCCCCTGCCTGACGCTGCCTCTTAAGTATAATTGAGTTAGAGGAATGTCAGTGCTCTCAAGGCAATGTGGGGAGAGTACGGTTGAAGGGAGAAAATATTTACAGACTAAAAGTGAAGTAACAATACAATATAGTACATTATTTCAGCCTTATAAAAACCATTTCTGTACTGTATACCATCCTCCATCCAAATGGACCCATATCCTTTCCTGTGAAAGCACCCTACCTTCTTCTGCTTCTACAGCTTTGAATAACCTCATCCTTCTTCCCATTATAATCTTACCCATTCTTTAAGGCCTAGCTGGAGTTCTGCCCTCTGAAGCTTTCTGTGATTGTTTCAGGTCCTAGGGGGTCCTCCTCCTCTGAATTCCAACAACTCTTAGTCTATGCGTCTTGTTTGGCTTTTATATACTGTTGGTTATTTGCCATTACCTTGTATATATTCTCTTTCCCCAGCTAAATGTCAGTTTCTTACAGATAGGGACTGTATTTTATACAACAGTTTGTATTACAGCATTGAATTCGGTACTGGGCACAGAGTAGGTACTCAGTAAATGTTTGTTGTTTAATTGACTGATGATTAAATGCCAAAATGAGTAGTACAGCCTCTGAGTGTTCTGGGAGTTAGGAGGAGATGGCAACACCATAATTCATTGAGCCATACTGAGCTCAATATATTCGTGTTCTCTTTCTTCCTTTGCTGACCCTTCCTTCTCTCCCTCTCTTACTTTCTTTCTCCTTCTATACCCCTCTTTTTGATCCTCCCCATCCCTCTTCTGTTTTCTGTATGTGCATGGATGGAGTTGTAGAGACATATATGAATGAAATGAATGGACAACCCCCCCCCCATTTTTGAAGCACCAGGGACATAAAAAGAAAAAAAAAGCAAGACTACTTACTCACGAGGAGCTCACACTCCAATTAGGGGAGACAACGCATAAAATCAAGTTCAGCTGCAAGGATGTTGGAAAGGTCTAGGAGTCCTAAGGATTCAGCAGCAGGACTGATGGCCAGGTGTCCTTAAGTTAGTTTATATGAGTAGATTATGTGACGGTGCTAGGGGTCTGCAGGGCAAATGTTAGGACTTGGAAGCCTTTAGGAAGCCATCTGCTAAGGCCTATTGTAAGGTGGTGGTCCTCCCCTTGGGAGGGAAGTCGGTTGGAGAGTCCCATCTCATCCAAGCCTCATGGGAAGCCTAGCAGTCTGCTTGACTGCTCACATGGCTAGTGGTCAGATATTTATTTCATTGTTCTAGGAAACTCCAGGTGAGGAAAATTCTTCTAGGAATGCAAACCAGCATCTGCTCTGCAACTCATAATAACAATAACCACCACTCACAAAGCGCCTTAAGGTTTGCAAAGCACTTTACGGATGTTATCCCATTTGATCCTCAAAATAGCCTTAGGAGATAGGTGCTGCTATTATCCCCATTTCACAGATGGGGAAACTGAGGCAAACAGAAGTTAAGTGACTTGCCTCAGTTTCCTTATCTGTGAAATGAGGATTATAATAGTAGCAACTGCCTCACAGAGTTCTTGTGAGGATCAAATGAGATAATATATACCAGAGAGATAAATATTAGACACAACTAGCAAGTATATGAGGCTGGATTTGAACTCAGATCTTTCTGACTAAAGGTCTAGCAATCTATCCACTGTGCCCCTTAGTCGCTTCAAAAAATTTGTGTTCTTAGCCAGTCATGTGGATCACAGAGAGGATAATAGATGTAACTTGAACCCAGGTCTTCCTGTTTCCAAGGCTGATTCTTTGTCCATTACAGCATGAGTAACACACACACACACACACACAAACACAAACACACACACATGATGGTTTTGCTTTCTAATTTTCCCTTCATCACTGGGATGGGTTCCCTGCTTGCTGTAAGGATGCCAAGACTCTGCTTTGAATGACCAACTTCCAGAAACCCTGCCATCCTTGTAACCCTGGTCCCACTGGATTTCAGAAAAGCCCTTTCTGAGGGACATCTCTGGTACTTCCCCTATAGCCTGCTGCTCCACCTGGCTGCACCTAAATGACAATGAAGAATAAGCCCTGCTTCAATGCATTTCCTGGGCCAGGCTTGTCTGCCTTTTGAGAGGGAGTGTAAACAGCTGGCTAGCAGGGCTGCTTCTTGGTAGTGGCTAAAATCCTCAGCATCATCCCCTTCACTAATGTCTTAGTCTACTTGGAAACTAAATTCTTCATGAGTTTGTGTCTCCTTCATTTTGAAAAATCAAGTGAAGGTAACTCTGGCTGACTTTAGGGCCCTGAAGTGCTCCTAATACTCAGCTTCCCTTCCTCCTTCATGCTTTCTTCTAGGGCACCTTTGCCCCTGAAACTACTTCTTCTCAGAAACCCTAGGGGAAGGATGAATGAGGTAGGAATTCCTGATGCAGTAGCTGATGACAACCTGGGAAATTGGAGATGAAAGAGGCTTAGAAGGAACAGAAAAGAGGAATTTAGGGAAAGGGATGTGAGGCGCGTATTTGGACGAGGATGGTAATGTTGTTACTATGGCAATAGTAATAGTAATGCATTTTATAGTTATTTATTAAAGTGCTTTCAGGTATATTATCACATGGGAGGTGGGAGAGGATGGAGAGAAATCAGAAGGGAGAGAAATAGGATAGATCATAAAATCACAGAGTTCAGAAATCTTGGTACAGTTTGTTGTATGTTTCCTTTCTATATTAGCCCAAGTAAGTGGTTATTAATTTCTCCTTGAAGACTTCCAGTAGCAGTAAGCACTGACTCAAGATGCAGATCATTTTACTTTGGGGCAACTCTCTTTTTTAGGAGGGGCAGCTAGGTGGCGCTGTGGTGCACAGAGTGCTGGGCCTGGAGTCAGGAAGACGCTCTTGATGAGTTCAAATCCAGCCTCAGACACTTGACCCTGGGAAAGTCGCTTAACCCTGTTTACCTCAGTTTCCTCATCTGTACAATGAGCTGGAGAAAGAAATGGCAAACCATTCCTCAAATGGGTCACGAAGAGTTGGGCATAACTGAAATAACCAAACAGAACAGACAATTGTTAGAAAGTTTTTCCAAATATTGAATCAAAGAAGACTTCTTTGTAACTTTTATCCTAGCCCCTAGTTCTCTTCTGTGGGGGCACACAGAATAAAATGAATTCCTCCCCTAGACAATGGTCCATATAGATGAAAAGTTATCTTTTTCATTTTCTACTACTTCCTTCAGCTAAAGTCTTCTTTTTCTTCAAGTTAAGAATCCCCAGTGCCTTTAATTGTTTCTTATATGACATGGTTTCAGTGCTTTTGACATCTTGGCTATCTTCTGGGTGTCCTCCAATTTATCAATGGCCCTGTTAAAATTGGGAAAGTGCATGAAACATTTCACATTAAAAAAATTCAGAGCTGAATACAGCAAGGCAGATGTGTTCTAACTAGGTCAATTCAACAAGTAATTGTTAATACCCATTACTAGCCACTGGTGATACAGAGAGTTAAACAAACTGATAGGTTTTTTTTTTCCATTTTAAGACTTTTGAGATATTCCTTATATCCATCTCTTCCTGCCCTCATCCCCTTCTCAGAGAGCCATCTCTTATAACAAAGAATAAAAAAGAAAGAAGAGAAAAAATAATTTCAGCAAAACTAATCATATTTCACCTTAATCTGAGAGCATATACAATATTCCGCATGCATAATTTCCTGCTTTTAAAGAAGTGCCTTTTCCCCTGCCTGCTTTTTATTTTTATTTATTTTTTTGGTGGATACCGAGACTTTTAAAAGTGAAATAATCCTTGTTCCCACTTCTTTTTGGAAAGGCAGACAATATGTACATGAAGGAATAAATAATATATAGGTTAGAGAAGGAAGGGGCATCTGTAGAAATCAGAGAAGGCTTTACAGAGGAGTCAGCACTTCCTTGCTAAGTTTTGAAGGGAATTAAAGATATTGAAAAATGTGGATGAAGAGGGTTTATATTTCCAGATAAGTTGGAGTCATAGGAGTTGGAGTCAATACCCTGCTTTATACTAGTGTAACAACAATGCTCCTTGCTGCTACTGTGGCTGTGTAAGGCCGATAACACCAGCACACAGGAGGGCTGCTAGCACAGGTTCTTTGATCTGCTTTTCTAAAGAAAGCAACTTTAAGGGGTTTATAATCTCATTTTAATTAAACATACATATATCATTCACTTAGTTCAGGGGGAAAAGTTAGCACCCTGAACTTAAGAGCAAACACAAACAGAAATTACAAGCAGAAATTATATAAATAGAGCAAATAACACAAATCAGCAGACAGGGCTTCTAACCACCTGACTATAGCAATACATAAAGTTACCAGAGAGAGAAGCACCAACATCTGGGCTTTCAAAGCCAGGGGGCTACTTAACAGCTACCCAGAGTCTCATCTGGCGAAATCACAGGAACGCTCTTCCAATGAGCGAGCCCCAAGCAAAATGCTAACCTCAGAGTACCTATGCACTTCTTCAAGGTCAGAGGGCATCACAACCATGCGAATCAAACCCATGTGACCTAGGCCTTCTTGTGACTTAAGCAGGTCATCAAAGACTCCCGATTCAAAGACTCTTGATTGAAACGAAGGCAAGACAAAGGCAAAGTCACTTGATTGCCTTAGTGCTGAGAAGCACTCCAAAACAAAAGATAACAGAAAGTTCCATTTTACTTGCCATTACAACTAGAAACAATGAGGAACCACTGAAGGTCTTTGAACATGGGAAAGTTATGATCAAACCCATGTTTCAGATGGATTGTTTTCATTTAACATATTTAATTTTCCCCAATTACATGTTAAAACAATTATTTCCATATTAGTCATTTTGTACAAGAGGACTTGTATAAATAGACAGATTATTTTGGCAGATATAGAGAGGAGGACTGGAGAAAAGAGAAGTTAGAAGATAGGACACCAATTAGGAGCTTATTACATCTAGGTGAGAGGTGATGAGGGTCTGAACTAGCATGGTGACTGGAGAGAAAGGGGATGGAGATGAGAACTGTTAAAGGTAGAGTCAAAAGGACTTAGTATTTGTTTATGAGATATGGTAGCAGAGGGATAGAGAGTTGTTGAGAAGAGTTGAAGATGAACCTGTATTACTGGGAAAATGGCAGTGCCCTCAAGAAATATAGGAGACTTTGGAGGAAGGGCAGGTTTCCAGGAGATGATGGTGAGTTTGGTTATGGAATTCTTGAGTTTGAGATACTAATGGGCCATCCAGGTTGAGAAATCCAGCAAGGAGGTCATTGGTTATATGAGACTTGATTTCAGTAGAGAGGTATAACAGCCATCACCCTGGCACACCCTGGATACCCTGCCAGCACAAGTTCTTTGGTCTGCTTTTCTAAAGGAAAGCAATTTTTAAGGGGTCAACAATCTTACTTTAATTACATTCACTAGTTCAGGGGAAAGGTCCTGAATGTGGAGAAAATACAAGCAGAGAAATTAGTACAGAAATTCAACAGAAAGGGCTCCCACTATCTGAACAAGGTAATACAACCACATATATACACCACCTGATTGGGGGAGCACCATTAATTCTGAGTAGTTGCGGGGCTCTTAACAAAATGGCTACTCAGAGTGCTGTCCAGGGAATCAAGAGAGCCTTCTCATGAGCAAGCCCTCAAAGCAAAATACCAACCTCAGAATATATATACTTCTCAGAACCAAGAGGCATCACAACCCTTGTGACTCACAGTACCAATATTAGCTTAATACCATTAACTTAGTGTGAAAACCTTCTTACAAGCAAGCCTCCCAGTAAGCAAGCCTCCCCCTAAGCAAGTTCCTCCCCCAATGGGCTCTATGTGACTCAGGATGTATCACAGTCATGACTGAACATGTGTAGCCACACAGGCCTGTTAATGGATGGGGAAGATCTTCCTATTCCATTAACATTACAAGAGGTTGGGGGCAGAGCCAAGATGGCGGCTGGGAAGCAGTGACTGGCATGAGCTCCCCACCAAGTCCCTCCAAAAACCTATAAAAAATGGCTCTGAACCAATTCTAGAGCTGCAGAACCCACAAAGT
>JAQQSZ010019322.1:0-10389 GCA_028646595.1 Phalanger gymnotis
AAAGGGGGGATGATAGAAGGGAGGGCAGATGGGGGTGGAGGTAATCAAAAACAAACACTTTTGAAAAGGGACAGGGTCAAAGGAGAAAATTCAATAAACAGGCATAGGTTAGGAAGGAGCAAAATATAGTCTTTCACAACATGAGTATTGTGGAAGGGTTATACATAGTGATACCCATGTGGCCTATGTTGAATTGCTTGACTTCTTAGGGAGGGTGGGTGGGAACGGAAGAGGGGAGAGAATTTGGAACTCAAAGTTTTAGAAACACATGTTCAAAAAAAAAGGTTTTGCATACAATTAGAAAATAAGATACACAGGCAATGGGGTGTAGAAATTTATCTTGCCCTACAAGAAAGGAAGGGAAAAGGGGATGGAAGGGGAGTAACGTGACAGAAGGGAGGGCTGACTGGGGAACAGGGCAACCACAATATATGCTATCTTGGAGTTGGGGGTAGAGTAGAAATAGGGAGAAAATATGTAATTCAAACTCTTGTGAAAATCTATGCTGAAAACTAAATAAATAAAAAGACTTTAAAAAAAGTTATTTTTTACCCATTTGTCATAAAATACGTAACTGTATCCTGGGTATTCTCTTACCAAAATAATGACTCCTACTCTGTCTTCATCACTGGAAACTAGTTCTTTAACTTTAATGCAGTGTGTTCCCTAAAAATCTGTCCTTTGTCCAAGTGGAATTTAGACTAAGAATTCAGTGGTCAAGACTAAGAAAATGATAAACATAATGGACAAAATTAATGTTAAACTAAAATTTTTAAATGGCAAAAACAACAAAATATGTGATTGTATTAATAGATGCCGAAAAAGCTTTTGGCAAAATACAAGTCCCATTACTATTAAAATAGTGTATTATAAAGTGATAATCATCAAAAAAATCTGGTACCACCTAAGGAATAGACTGATGAATCAGTGAAATATGTCAGGTACACAAGACACTATAGCAAATGATCATAGTAATTTAGTGTTTGATAAACATAAACTATTGGGCCAAATACTCACTATTTGACAAAAACGCTTCTGGGAAAACTAGAAAATAGTATGGCAGAAACTAAGTACAGACCAGCTCTCAGACTGCATACCAAGGTAAGATCAAAATGGGTACATGATGTAGTCATAAAGGTTGATATTATAAGCAAATTATGGAAGCATGGAATGGCATACCTGTCAGATCTATGGAAAAGGAAGAATTCATGATAAAACAAGAATTAGAGAGGATTACTAAATATAAAATGCATAATTTTTATTATATTAAATTAATGTTTTGCTCCAGCAAACCAATGCAACCAAAATTAGAAGGAAAGTAGAAAACTGGGGAATTTTTAAAGCAAATATTCCTAATAGAGGCTTCATTTCTCACATATATAGTGAACTGAGTCAAATGTAAAATACAAGTCACTCCCAAATTGATAAATGCTCAAAAGAAAACTTATTATGACGATTATCACTTTGTAATATACTTTTTTAATAAGAATGGGACTTGCATTGTGCCAAAAGTTTTTCAGCATTTATTGTTTCAATTATGTATTTGAACAAAAAAGATAAATATGATACAACCATATATATGAACTGAGTCAAATATATAGAATACAAGTCATTCTCAAATTGATAAATGGTCAAAAGATGTTTTATATCATTATTGATTAGTGAAATGCAAACTAAAACAATTCTGAGGTACCACCTCACATATCAGATTGGCTAATATGATAGAAAAAAAGATGATAAATATTGGAGGAGATGTGGGAAAACTGACACACTAATGTACTGTTGATGCTATTGTGAACTGATCCAACAATTCTGGAGACTAATATGGAACTATGCCCAAAGGGCTATAAAACTATTTATACCTTTTGACCCAATACTACTACTACTAGGTCTGTATCTCAAAAAGATAAAAAAGGGAAGGATGGACCTATTTGTAACAGACACACACATATACACATATATGACATGATATGATATGATATGATATATGATATGACATAACATATTATGATAATATATACACATACAAACACGCATGTGTATGTATATGTATTTGTATATGTATATGCATATGCATATGCATATGCATATGCAGATGTATATGTATATGTATATGTATATGTATATGTATATGTATATGTATATGTATATGTATATGTATATGTATATGTATATGTATATGTATAATAGCAGCTTTTTTGTGGTAGCCAAGAATTAGAAATTTAGGGGATGCCCATCAATTGGGAAATGGCTGATCAAGTTCTGGTATATGATAGTAATGGAATGCTACTATGGTATATGAAACGATGAGCAGGATGATTTAAAAAAAACAAAACTTGGAAAGTCTTTTATGAACTGGTACAGAGTGAAGTCAGCAGAACCAGGAGAAGATTGCACACAGTAACAGCAATATTATATGTTGAACAACTGTGAAATACTTACCTGTTCTCAGCAATGCAATGATTCAAGACAATCTCAAAAGACTTATGATTAAAAATCCTAAGTGCTACAAGAGAAAGAACTGATAGCACCTGGACATAGATGAAAACATACTATTTTTTAAACTTTCTTTCATTTATTTTTTTTGGGGGGAGAGGATGTGAGGGTTCAAGTTTTCTTCCACAAAATGACTAATATTGGAAAATATTTTACATAATTATACACGTATAACGTGCATTAGGTTGATTGCCATCTCACGGCAAGGTCAGGAGAGGAAGGGATGGAAAGAATTTGAAACTCAAAACTTCTTAAAAATGTTAAATTGTTTTTGCCATGTTAATTGGAGAAAATGAAATATTATTTAAAAAATCTCCAGTTTCTTTATCTGTAAAATGGGGAAAATAATGCCTCTAATGTCTATGGATGTTATAAAGAGCTAATGAGATTATTTATGTAAAGTATAACATAATTGCCCAGAAACTATTTACCAAACAATGCATCTGCCCCTAGCTCTGTTTAATAAATGTTTATTGAATTGAATATATTAACATATTCTGTAAATAAGATGGTAGGCTTTGCTGACAAAATGGCATGAAAATAGATTGTATAAACAGAGGCTGCATAATTATTCATCCAATATAAAACGGCTCATTACTCTTCCCAGTTGTGGACATTATTCTATTTTTAGCAGTAATATAGTGAACCATCTATACGATATTACACTTAAAAAATATGACACAGTAATATTAATTCTTATGGCTATTGTGCTATTTCCAAAAGAACTGACACAATGATTGGAAACCTGATGCAAAGAGAAGAAAATGACAGTACACATATCTAATATTGTAAAATGTTATAACTAGGAGCAATATCACCCAGGCAAATCCACTTTTTTGATAAATAAATAAAATTAAAGCCTCAGAAATGTATTTGGATTACTTAATGTCAAAAGTTACTAGCAAAGGTAAGAGGATTCAGGTTATAGTGTACAGAGAAATGAATTTAAAATTGAAAAAAAATATATTTAAATCCTACCTCCAAAATTTATTAGCTATGCAACGATAAGCAGGGCACATAGCCTTCCTTAAATTTTAGTTTCCTCACATGTTTTATAGGTGACTAATAAAACTTTCTTTTTTTTACCTCACAGATTCCCATAAGGTTCAAATTAAATAATCTATATTACATGCTTTGTAAAATAAATCAATATAAATGTCAATATCTTGTTTTTCTTCTATAATGATGACAATGACAAGGACAATTACCATAATGACTTCTAAATCAAGACTACTTAAATCTCTCCTTCTTCAGGATGCCTGTACTTATTGCTCCAGATAGCTCTCTTTTTTTTTCAGGCCAAAACAATAGTTTATTATTTCAACATTCAGCAACATCTCAGCCATCAAAAATAAAACTCTAACACCGAAGAATGGAAAGAAGCCTTCTCTACAGCATGATTAGGTAGACTGCAAATTAATGGCTTCTTCTTATAGATTGCCTGTATTTACCCTGTATATATTGTCATACCTGGTTATTTATATGCTTTCTCCACTGTTAGAATGTATGCTCCTTGAGAACAACGACTATTTTATTTTGTTTTGGTTTTTGTCTTTCTTTGCAACCTCAGTATTTAGAACAGAGCCTAGATCATAGCAAACATTTAATAGCTGCTTGTTTATTGAAGTGCATACTGAAGAAGCCTTGAGTAGCATTTGGATATTACATTAAGGTCCATGTCTACAAATATAGTACAGGCATGAACATATAATTCAAAAAAGATTACACTGACTCTTTAAGGAGTCTCAATTTCTACCTAAGCAGAACAATCCATTTCATAGGTTCTAGTTTATAATATCTGCCCCTGTCTGCTTTTTTCTTTCCTTGATCATCTGGTCCTACAAATTCTAATTCATTAAAGAAGAATCTAGTTTTATACACAGGGACTTAAGCGTATAGAAACATTGTTTTTAGGAAGTTTCATAACCTGAATCAGCTCTAGAAATTACTTCATAAATATCTTCTCTCTCTGCTTTAGAATAAGTACTCTGGTGGTAAAGGGAACTTGAAGGTCACTCATCCAAACAATGAACAAGGAAAACAAAAAATGATGAGACAAAGGGGTGTGTGTGTGTGTGTGTGTGTCTGTGTGTCTGTGTGTCTGTGTATGTGTGTGTGTGTGAAACAGAAGTCAGATAGCCTTTCCAGTACGCACAGAGTAAAGATGGCTGTAGAAGAGATTTTTTTCTGGAGAAGTGAGCAAACTTTCAAGGGAATTATCTGGCCAGATCAGAAAACATTTGGTAGATTGTAGGACTAGAGAAAAGAATTATCCAAACCATTTTTTCATTTGCCACTGAACTTTAGAAACCCCTATGTGCTTGGCCTAGCCTTGTCCAGTATGTAATATATGCACAATACCAAAAGTAATGAAATCACCACATTCTCTCAATTTATCCTACTATAACAATTATTTCAATTTTATTTCCACTGGGATTATTAGCACATCGCACCTTCAGTTCCTAGTATGGTGGGTTTTACTTTAGAGGGCTATGGTATTTTGTTATGCTTTCCTTTATTCAAGTTTCCTCATTTCCCTTAATTATCAGAAAGCCCACACAGTTCAAAGTAATAGCCACTCAGAAAAGCACACTCTTTTGAAGCAAAGCTTTTCATTTACATATTTTATCATAAGAAAAGCAGGTTTTATCCTGAGATTAAAGTGTAATATTGATCTTGGAATACATTAAACTGTACACTGAAACATTTGCAACAGATTTGTAATTAAAAGGCACGGTATCTATTGGACTCACAAATTGTTAATAAAGGCAACAGTTAAGAAAGCAAAATGCATAAATAAAGTAGGGAGATGTTTCCTTAAAAATACACATACATCTATCTGTGTAGGCATTTCTAAAGTTGCTCCTGGGTGGGGTTTGTTCATGATTCATTCAAAGCTCCACCAATGAGTGTGAGTATGTGTATGTGTGTGTTTGTGAGTTTGTAGTGAAAAGTATATTTGATGGATTCATTTTATGTGACTGATAAATTGTGCTGTGCTTACTGTTAGAACTTTGCATTCTGCTCAGAATATAGTATTTGATGTAGGAAATTCAGATGAATTAGAATTTGTAGAATAATCCTTGTCTATTAGCCATTTTGAACTGCAAAGAAGAAAACTTCTCCTGGATAGTTAAATGAGACCATTCCTGGCTTTCTAGCCCTTTGGGATTGTAATCTAACATTTATCATGCTACATCTCTTACCCAAATTACATTTCTATTTTAATCTTTAAAATGATCTCAAACTTAGTGGTACTTTGCTCCTGGGCAGTATGAAATTCTGATTTGAAATTTGAGAAAGAAATATATTAGGGAATTTTTCGTTCTTTGAGTAAAATTATACACAACCTAAAGAGGACATTTTCTCATGGCCCGCAGATCTCAAGGAGTTGGAGATGAAATAGAGCTAACTGTTCATTCCTCCCTTTAAAGAATCACATATTCCATATCTCCTATTCCCTCAGATCTTTATGTCTTGGCAGAAATACTGATTCCAAATTTCTTGTTGACGAAAACCAATGTCTCCATTGCCTGGGCATATGTTCATTGATATATTTTAAACATGTAATTTGGGGGTACAAGTCTCTTAGTTTCCTTTTTTTGTTTTTTCATAGATATTTTAAAGAAACCACAGAGGTTCTCCTAACTCCAGCCCTTGTTCTTCTCTTCCTTCTTTCTCTGAACTTCCATAGTGCACCATTCGTCCTCTGTTGATATCCTACCTCTTATTATTTGCATAATTTCAATTGTTTTGGTCTCTGTCTTTGATAATGGCAGCACAGGGAAACTGGAAATACAGGAGAGCAAAGGTGCTCATTGATTGGTGAATGACTAAAAAAAAAATACCTGTAGTGCATTTGTACAATAGAATGTCACTGTCTTCTAAGAGATGCTGAATGACGAATACACAGAAAAAGGAATATATTTACACCATCTGATGAAGGTGAAAAAACAGAGACAAGAAAGCAATATATACAATGACCACAACAGTGTGATGGAAAGAACTACCAGAAAACAATCAAAAATGAAAACTGCACAGGTGAGAGGAAACTGGGTGTGGTAAAATGCATTTTTTTTCAGAATTTGGAGACAGATATCAATGAATAGATTTTGCTGATTATTTCTCTTCTTCTGTTTTTCTTTTTCTTTAAAATTGTGATTTATTAACTGAGATGGCTTTCTGAGAGAAGAGAATGGAAGGATACTGGGAGAAGTCAGGTGATGTAAAAATTAAAAAAAATAGTATTTTATTACAAAGAAAAATGAAAGAAGTGTAAGCCAAGTTCAGAAAGTATAAAACAGTCAAAATCAGGATACAGGTACAGGCCAAATTAAAGTGGAAGTCAGAGAGAACAAGTAGTATTCAATATTGTCGATCATTCTCTGTTACAGGGTTTTGGGATAGATACCACTCTCTCCTCCTTTTCCTTCTTCTTATCTTACTCCTCTTTCTCTTTCTTTTTGCTATATCCTCCTCCAGATCACACTCTCAAACCCTAGGTAGTAGTCAGGGTTCTGTCCTGCACTCTCTTCTCTTCCCCCTCTACACTTCAATTGAAAATCTCATCAGCTCACATGGACTTAATTACTACCTCTATTCTGATGATTTTCAGATCTACCTTTCTTACCCCAGTCTTTTTTGCTGACCCCTACTCTCACATCTCCAACTGTTTTTCAAACATCTTGAGCTGGAAGACAAGTAATCCTCTTATAATCAAGAAGTGAACTCATTTTCTTTCCCCCTAGACCCTCATCACCTACATTTCCTATTACTGTTGAGAGCAACAGGATATATGGGGTGTTCAAAGAGGATTAGCACCTCTCATATGAGGGTTTAACAAGCCCTTTCCGGGACCACTCACCCAGCTTTGGTGTCCACCTATCACCCAACACTCACTTGTGGCTCCAAGAAGCTGTAGCATGCTCAGTGGCCACACCTCAATAATATCCCTCTTGGCAGGTGGGCTAAACAAGGTCGAGGAAAACTAATATGCCTCAAATCCATCGAGGAGGTAGGAGTACGTTTACCTTAAGCATCTAAGGACTTCCCCTGACAAAGTGGGAATATTTGTACACTTTTTTCCCAAAAGCCTTGAAGGCAGCAATAGTATGTGCTGTGGGGTGCATAGAGCTTGGTCAGACATGAAATATGCCAAGGTCATCAACTGTATCCCGAGCAATTTTGTCTTGCCACTGGACTCTGATCAATCTAGAAGAGAGAATGAGACCCGCGACCTTATACAACTCAGCCTCATTTAATTCCAATTCATACACATTTCAAAACATCACCCAACAGCATGATATCATTGGTATTCTTTGAAAACAAAACAAAAACCTTAAAAACAACAGAGGGCAATGTTGTCTTCAGAGTCACAACATAAGAGTCATCCTGGATTCCTCACTATCTCTCTCCTCCCAATATTCAAACTGTTGCCAAGGTCTAATGACCTTTGCAACATCTCTTGTATATGCCTCTGCCTTCTGACATCTCTATTAGCTTGGTGTAGGCCCTTTAGCATCTCACAATTAGACTCTTTCAATCGTCTGCTGGGGGTAGGAGGGAGTTTGTGATTTTATGCCTTACAAAAAAACTCTTATAGCTCAAACTTCGTTTCCTCAGTTATTATAAATTTGCTCCAGGGTACAACCCACAACATCCAGAACTGCCTACCTGAACCCGATATAGTGACTTTTGTAGCCCTGTAACTTAACTCAGAGTTATTCCATGAGATTAGAGATGTTTACTTTTATTTGTTCTGTATCCTTCACGGCACTTGCATAATGCTAAACACACAGTAAGATCTCAGTATATAAATAAAGCTAATATACACCTTTTTTGATTAAATAGTGAAACTCTAAATTATTATATGTTGGCTCTTCTTTCTAGATGAATAATAACTTCTCACATTTCTTTTGAACTTTAGAGTTGGCAAAGCTCTCTCCTCTCAATAACCCTGCAAGTTAGCTAAAGGACAATATTCCATCTCCCCACTCTACGCCTTTATAAATGCTGTCCTTCCACACCATGTATGCTCTTCCTCCCCCCTACACACTTGTCTCATACAAGTCTTAATTTCCTCCAAGTCATAGCTGATATTCTTCCTTTTACTCAAGGCCTTGTCTGACAACAGCAGTTACTAGTGGATGCCTCTTGCTGAAGTTGTTTGAATTTGTTTAGCCTCTGAAACCTAGTCACCAACTGCCACCTGAATATAAGCTCCTTGAATCTAGGGACACATTTTTTTTTGCTTTTGCATCTCTGCTATCCTTGCTCTTAATACAGTGAGTCACCAAATAGGAAGTATTCAATAAGTGCTTGTATTGAATTGATTTTGTTTAAATGAATCCTCACTTTATAAAAGAAAAGACTGAGGCTCTGAGAGGCTAAATTATGTTTACAGAGTTTCACTAACTAGAGAAGCAAAGTGAGATCTGCTTACTTAAAATTCAGCATGCTACCCATCATTGTATGCTCTTCTCAACTGATTTGAGTAACAACTCATACATCAATGAAGGGTCCTCATGAAAGAAAGAGAAATGTCACAAAAATATAAATCACAGCTCTGTATTTCTAGGACACTAGTAGAATCTTCTTATCCAATTGCTGAAGAGTCCTAGGGTAGTATTTTCCATAGATTCAGGCATTGTTGAGTACAGAACAATGTCAACAAACCAAATAAGAAATGAATTGAATTTTTTTATTAAAATTGTCTGATTTCTTTTTTGCAGTGTTTGAGTGACGGGAGCATAGACCTCAGATCTCTGGTAGCTCTCTGATTACCAAATAGTGAGCAGAAACAATGTAGTACCAGAGTAACTGGGATGAATAAGCGGCCCACCATTTTCTCACATATCTGAAGCTTATAAAACATAAGATTTCCTAAACTACCTGACATGGATCAACCGAGGGAGAAAACATATGCTTCCCAAAAAAGAAAGAAAAAGAACAGCATTTGCTATACAAACTCTTGGTACTTAATGGTTTATGTGTGCCAAAAATAAACTATGAACTATAGAGAACACTAGTTAGCACCTATGACCTGACTAGTCTGTGTGGTTAAATGTACAATCAACCAAAGCATCATATACCTGTAGGAGGTACGAGGTAGTTGTTTACTACTTCATTAAATAATCCTAGCACCAAAGCCATGGCATTTACTTATAAAACTCTAATGTGACAGAGAGAGAATAGAGAAGTTCACAAAGAAAATTAAACTAATCCCTTTATATTATCACATACCACAAGAAAATAATCACAGCCTGAATGAAATCCATATACATAATGCATGCCCCCATTAGGATAAAGGGAAAAAACCAACAGGATAAATGAATTTACTACATTCTATTGCTTCATTATGTATCAACAAATAAAATTTAAAAAGCCATAAAACAGAACAATAGTTTATTCTGCACAAGACAAATATAAAAATGTATTTTGATGAGGGTTTTTTTTTCCTTTGCAAAAGCTTCTCTTGCTTTGTATTCTGATACACTAAAAATAGAGGGGAAAGGGCATATTACTAATAAATCTAATTCAAAAATAGAAATACTTGAGCTTAAAAGTTAACAAAAAAGCCACACCCTACCAGGCCAGTATGTCCAAAACAGCCTTTAAACAAACATAGAAGCCCAATAGTGAAGAAAATAATAGAGCTGTTAACAGGGAATACATTAGAAACACCCCCTGGCCCAATCTGGTCCATCTCAGATTGATAGCTTGGAAAGAGAAAATTCCTTCAGCCGCATCTAACATACTCATATAAGAAAATGTAATAACTAGTATGTCACACAAAAATGATCTCCACATAGAATAAATGAGAAAGCTAAGGTTCCCACACAGTCAGATATATCAGCCAAATGCTACATTTCAGCCTTGCATCTGAAAAATCAA
>JAQQSZ010019323.1:0-10389 GCA_028646595.1 Phalanger gymnotis
TCAGTCATCACACAATGTGGTTGTTACAATGTACGATGTTCTCCTGGTTTTGCTCATTTCACTCAGCATCAGTTCATACAAATCTTTCCAGGTTTTTCTGAAGTCTTCATTTTCATCATTTCTTATAGCACAATAGTATTGTGCAAACATCCAAATACATGCTGTCTTGGGGGAAGGAAGGGGAAGGAGAGGGAGGGGAAGAAAATTTGGAACTCAAAAGCTTATGGAACTGAATGTTGTAAACTAAACATAAAAATTAATATAAAAATAATTTTGACTAATTTATAGATTTGAGAAATGAGGTCTTTATCAGAAAAAAACTTGCTTCAAAATTTTTTTTTACGGTTACAATTGGTATCATTTTTCCCCTCCATGCTATTCCACCTGTCCTGTTTATTCTATTCTCTCTCTCCTTTCACCCATCTCTCCTCAATAGCATTTTGCTTCTGACTACTCCCTCCCCCAATCCGCTATCCCTTCTGTCAGTCCTGCTTTCTGTTATCCCCTTCCCATTCTATTTTCCTGTAGGGTAAGATAGATTTCTATACCCAAATGAGTGTGAATGCTATTCTCTATTTGAGCCAATTCTCATGAGAACAAGGTTCATTCACTTTCCCTCACCTCCCCCTTCTTCCCCTCTATTGTAAAAGCTTTTTCTTGCCTCTTTTACCCCAAATAATTTACCCCATTCTACCTCTCCCTTTTCATTTCTCCCAGTAAATTTCTCTCTTACTCTTTAATTTTATATTTTTTAAGATGTCAACCTTTCAGATTCAATTCACACCTGTGCCCTTTGTCTATATATGCTCTATCTATCTGCCCTAATAACTAGAAAGTTGTTATGAGTTACACGTATTTTCTTGCCATGTAGGAATGTCAACAGTTTAACCTTGTTAAGTTCCTTGTGATTTCCTTTTACTGTTTAACTTTTTATGTCTTTTATTTGAAAGTCAAAATTTCTATTCAGCCCTGGTCCTTTCATCAAGAATGTTTGAAAGTCCTATATTTTATTGAATATACATTTTTCCCTTGAAAGATTTTATTCAGTTTTTTTGGGTAGGTGATTCTTGGTTGCAGTCATAGCTATTTTTCCCTCCAGAATATCATATTCCAGGCACTCTAGTTGTTTAATGTAGAAGCTGCTAATTCTTGTGTTACTCTGACTGTGGCTCCATGATACTTCAATTGTTTCTTTCTGGATGTGTGCAATAGTTTCTCCTTGAAATGAAAGCTCTGGCATTTGGCTCTAATATTCCTGGAAGTTTTAATTTGGGGATCTCTTTCAGGAGGTTATCAGTGGATTTTTTTTTCCATTTCTGGTTCTAGAATATCAGGGCAGTTTTCCTTGATAATTTCTTGAAAGATGATGTCCAAGCTCTTTTCTGATCATGGCTTTCAGGTAGTCCAAAAATTTTCAAATTCTCTTTTCCAGATCTGTTTTCCAAGTATATTTTTAATGAGATATTTCATATTGTTTTCTATTTTTCCATTCTTTTGGTTTTGTTTATTGCTTCTTGATTTCTCATAAAGTCATTAGCTTCCATTTGCTCAATTCTAATTTTTAAGAAACTTTCTTCACTGAGCTTTTGAACCTCCTTTTCCATTTGGCCAATTCTACTTTTTAAAGGAATTTTCATCTTCAATTAATTTGGTGCTTCTTTTTCCATTTGGCCAATTCTATTTTTGAGGCATTCTTCTCTTTGGCTTTTTGGACCTCTTTTATTGTTTGGCCTAGTCTGTTTTTTAAGGTGTTATTTTCTTCAATATTTTTTGAGTGTGTCTCCTTTACCAAGCTGTTAACTCATGTTTCATGATTTTTTTTTGCATCCTTCTCATTTCTCTTTTCAATTTTTCCTCTATCTCTTTTATTTGATTTTACAAAATTATTTTATAGCTCTTCCATGGTATGAGACCAATTCATCTTTTTCTTGGAGGCTTTGGATGTAGGAGCTTTGACTTGGTTATTTTCTTTTAAGTATGTGTTTTGATCTTCCTTGTCACCATAGTAACTATGATCAGAAATTTTTCCTGTTGTTTGTGCATCTGCCCAGCCAGTTACTTATCTTTTAACTCTTTGTTAAAGTAGGGATAAGCTTCCAAGGTAGAGAACAGAGTGTCTCAAACTTCAAAGGTTTTGTGCAGCTCTTTTCAGAGATACTTCTAGGGACTTATAAGTTTTCAGTACTTCTGAAAAGATATGATCTAAAGAGAGGTATTTACTATTCTCCTGGCCTCTGCTCTGGTCTGTGAGTAACCAGAAGCACTCTTTTCTTCCCTAGAATTTTTATGAGCATCCCTGAACCACTATGATAAGAAGATATGGTGTGCTAGTACTTCTTGCCATGAGATTGCCACCCACACCTGTGACTGAATCCAAGTATGGGCAAAGCAACTGAGTCCTGCCTTGGTGCCAGCAATGAGACCACTGACATCTTCTTCTGAGCAGTTGTTTGACCTCCCTACCATCTGTGGGCTGAGATTCCTTAAGCAGCCACTGCTGCTGCTGATTCAGTGGCTCTCAAGGCCTGCTACTAGTTTGCTGGAGACAGGGTTTTGCTGGTGTGGCCTGTGATGGATCTTGTTTCACTCTCACCCATGTGTGACAGACCTTTTCTGCTCATCTTTTAAGATGTCTTTGGTGTCTGTGGGGTGAGATTTCTGGAAACCACCGCTGCTGCCACTGATTCAGTCATCCCAACTGCTCCTGGTTTACTGAGGACCAGTCTGCACTGGTGCGGCCTATGTTGGACTATATTCCTCTCTTATCCTGGTGAACAGACCTTTCCTACCAACCTTCTAAGTTGTCTTGGGCTTAAAAATAGTTTCACTCCATCTTTTTGTGGGTTTGACTGTTCTAGAATTTTTTAAAGCCATTATTTAAAGTTATTTGGAGGGGCTTGAGGGAGAGCTCAGGTGAGTCCCTGCTTTTATTCTGCCATCTTCCAGAGGTCAAATTTAAAAGAAAGGAAAATGGCCCAAAATGATAAGCAAAAAACAAACAAGAAAAAAAGCTGACCATAGAAAGTTAATGTGACATGGAAGATCAAGACACAAAATCAGAAGAAGATAATGTCAAAACATACATGGGCAAAGCCCCAAAGGGAAAAAAAATGAGAAGTGGTCCCAAGCCTAGAAAGAACTAATAGAAAAGCTCAAAAAGGAGCTTAAAAATAAGAGAAGTATAAGAAGCACTGGGAAAAGAAATTAGACTGATGCAAGAAAATTATGAAAAAAATAGAATCAACAGCTTAGAAAAAGAAAACAACTGCTTCAAAAGTAGTATTGGCCAAATAGAAAAGGAGATACAAAAATACACTGAAGAAAACCTCCTTAAAGAGTACAATTGGCCAATTGGAAAAGGGAGTGTAGTATGAAAGCTGAATTTATAATCTCAAATATAATCATGTATATGTTTGAATGGTTCAAAATCACAAAGTATGAGAGATTCTCTAAGTAGAAAACAACAAAAAATTTATTTAGGCCCACCGCAGCTTATCCGTGAACCAGCCTCCCCATTCCAACATCTTGACAAAAAGACTCCAGGCCCAGAAAGCCCACCTCACAAGAGTAACCAGGAGGCCACAGAAAAACAAGATAGTATCTAGCCAAATCATTTTTACTGGCCTCAAGTCCTTACTCACACTCCTGGGTATACACATGGGTCAGCTCTGCTTCCGCAGCTTCCTGCCTCCGCAGCTTCCTGCCTCTGCAGCTTCCTGCCTCTGCTGTAGTTGTCTCTTGGCTCGCCTTTCCTCGCAGCCGAGCCTCTGGCGTTCTCAAGCCCCACCTCAAAAACCAGAGACCATTGGTTCCCGAGTTGGCCCCTCTTAAGTCATTAATCTATACCCACACATCTGATAGGGCTTTGGGCCTGGGGCTTAGCACTTAACAGCTGAAAGTACTTCCACTCAAAAGAAACAAAAGCAATGCTAAGGAGACAATTTTGCTTAACAATACAGGGAGTACAAAAGTTAACTGATGAAAACAACTCCTTAAAAGTTAAAATTGAGCAAGTGGAAGCTGATAACTTTATGAAAAAATCAAGAATCAATCAAACGAATTTAAAAGAAAAAAAGATGAAGAAAATCTAAAATGTCTCATTGGAAAACTACTGAACTGGAAAATAGATACAGGATAGAAAATGCCATAATCAGGACAACCTGAAAGCCATAATCAAATGGAGGAGCTGGACAGAATCTTGCAAGACATTGTCAAGGAAAACTACACTGTTATTCTGGAACCAGAAGACAGACTAGGCATTGAAAGAATCTACTGATGACCTCAGGAAAGATATCCCAAAACAAAAACTCCAAGGAACATTATAGCCAAAATCCCAAACTCCCATGTCAAGGGGAAAAATACTGCAAATGGCCAGAAAGAAATAATTCAAATATCAAAAAGCTGGAAGGAAAAAAAGTTACATAGGACCTGGCAGCTATAATATTAAAGGATTAAAAGTCATAGAATGGAATATTCCAGAAGGCAAAGAAGCTTGGACTGTAGCCAAGAATCACCTACCTAGTGAAATTAAACATAATACTTCAAGGGAAAAAATGGTTATTCAATGAAGTACAAGGATTTCAAGCTTTCATAAGATCACAAATGAACAAAAAATTGATCTACAATATCAATATCAAAGAGAAGTCTAAAAAGGCAAAAATGGAAAATAAAACATAAGGGATTCAATGGAGCTGAACTGTTTACATCCCTCCATGGGAAGATGATACTTTTAATTTTTAAAAATTGTACCACTAATAGTACAGCTAGAAAGAATATACATAGAGGCATGGGCATAAGGTGAACTTGAAGGAATGATATAAAACTAATTAAAAGAAGAGATAAAGGAGTACCCTGGGTGTAGATGGAAGGGAGAAATAGAACAGGTCCAATTAGTTCACATAAAGAGGAATGAAAACCCTATTACAGTGGAGGGAAAAGTAGGAGGGTGGGAAATCGGTATTGCTTGAACCTTGTTTTCATCAGTATTGGCTCAAAGAGGAAATAATATATGCAATCATTTAAATGTAGAAATCTATCTTACCCAACAGGGAAGTAGGAGGGGAGAAGATCAAGTAAAGGAACTGCAGATTGCCAGAAGAAAAGCCCAGTTGGGGGAAGTGGTAAACAGAAGCAAAACACTACTGTGGAGGGAATCAATGAAAATAGAGGGAGTACTAACAGGAGGAACAATAGGCTGGAGGAAAAGACATGGTCAATAATCATAACTATTAATATGAATGGGATGAACTCTCTCATAAAATGGAAGCAGATAGCAGAGAGGATTAAAAACCAGAATCCTACAGTATGTTGTTTACAAGACATACCCGAAACAGAAAGACACACACAGAATAGAGCTCAGGGGCTGGAGCAGAATCTATTATGCTGCAGCTGAAGTAAAAATAGTAAGCATAGCAATTCTGATCCCAGACAAAGCAAAAACAAAAATGGGCCTAATTAAAAGAGATTAGGAAGAAAACTACATCTTGCTAAAAGTTGCCATAGAAAATGAAGTAATAGAAATAATAAACATACAGGCACCATCTGGTAGAGCATTAGAGTTCTTTTTCTTTAATTTTGTTTTTTTCATGTTGTTTACTTAGTTAATATTTTAGTTTTCAGCATTAATTGTCACAAGAGTTTGAATTACAAATTTTCTCTCCATTTCTACCCTCCCCCCACTCCAAGATGGCATATATTCTGATTGCCCCATTCCCCAGTCAACCCTCCCTTCTGTCAGCCCACTCTCTCCCCATCCCCTTTTCCCTTACTTTCTTATAGGGCAAGATAGATGTTTATGCCCCATTGCCTGTATGTCTTACTTCCTAGTTGCATGCAAAAACTTTTTTTTTAACATCTGCTTTTAAAACTTTGCAATATGATATTCCGAAGGACAATGGAGCTAGGATTAAAACCAAAAATCACCTAACCAGCAAAACTGAGTATCACTCTCCAAGGCGAAATATGGATTTTCAATAAAATAGAGGACTTTCAAGTTTTCTCAGTGAAAAGACCAGAGCTGAATAGAAAATTTGACTTTCAAACACAAGAATCAAGAGAAGCATGAAAAGGTAATCAAGAAAGAGAAATCATAAGGGACTTACTAAAGTTAAACTGTTTTGTTTACTTTCCTACATGGAAAGATGATGTGTATGATTCATGAGACCTCAGTATTAAGGTAGCTGAAGGGAATATATACATATATATGTACATATATATGTATATATATATACACATGTATATGTATATGTAAATACATACATAGATAGATAGACAGAGGGCACAGGGTGAGTTGAATATGAAGGGATGATATCTAAAAAAAAATAAAATAGAGGAAACAGAATGAGAACAAAAAAGAATATATCTTTTCTCAGTAGCACATAGCACCTAGGCAAAAATTGACCCTGTATTGGGCATCAAAAGCTCAAAATCAAATGTAGAAAGGCAGAAATATTAAATGTATCCTTTTCAGATCATAATGCAATAAAAGCTATGTTCAACAAATGGCAGTAGAAAAAATAGGTTAAAATTAATTGGAAACTAAATAATCTAATCCTAAAGAATAAATGGGTAAAAGAACAAATTATAGGAATCATCAATAATTTCATTAAAGAGAATCACAGCAATGAGATAATATACAAAAATTTATGGGATGCAACCAAAGCTGTACTTAGGGAAAATTTTATTTATCTAAATCCTTACATCAACAAAATAGAGAAAGAACAGATCAATGAATATGTCATGCAACTAAAAAGAAAAACTATAAAAAGAACAAATTTAAAATCTCCAATTGAAGACCAAATTGGAAATCCTGAAAATCAAAGGTGAGATTAATGAAGTTAAAAAAGATAACTATTGAGCTAATAAATAAACATAAGAGCTGGTTATATGGAAATAACAATAAGAGAGACAAGCCAGTGGTTAATTTGATGTTAAAAAATAAGAAAGCCAAATATCCAGTATTAAAAATGATAAGGGCAAGTCACCAACAATAAAGAAGAAATTAAAGGAATGATCAGGAAATATTTTGCCCAATTGTACGCCAATAAATCTGACAATCTGAGCAAAACTGATGAATATTTCTGAGAAGATGAATTGCCTAGACTAACAGAGCAGGAAATAAAATGCCTAAATAACCTAATCTTAGAAAAAGAAATTGAAGGATCCATTTATGACTTCCCTAAGAAAAAATCCCTAGGACTGCATGTTTTCACAAGTGAATTCTATTCAATTATTTGAACACCATTCAAATATTTAAAGAACAATTAATTCCAATTCTATATAAGCTATTTGGATAAAATAAGCAAAGAAGGAGTCCTACCAAACTCCTTTTATCACACAAATATGATGCTGATACCTAAAGCACAAACGGCTAAAACAAGAGAAAGGAAATTCTAGTCACAGCAGCAGCAGCCCTTCTTCCTCCACAGTGGTCAGCTATGACCACTGACTCTCCAGCAACCATTTCAAAGGCACCTGCAGTTGGCATTGGTCTTGGCACCACTTACTCTTGTGTAAGAGTCTCCCAACACAGGAAAGTGGAGATCATTGCTAATGACCAAGGAAACAGGACCACTACAACATATGTCCCCTTCATGAACACAGACTGTTTAATCAGTGATGCTACAAAGAATCAAGTTGCAAAGAATCCAACCAACAGTTTTTGATGCCAAACAGCTGACTGGTCACAGATTTAATGATGCAGTTGTATAGTCAGACATGAAGCATTAGGCGTTTATGGTGGTGAATGACTCAGGCAGGCCTAAGGTTCAAGGGCAGTACAAAGGGGAGACCAAAAGTTTCTATCCAGAAGAAGTATCTTCTATGGTGTTGGCCAACATGAAAGAAATTGCTAAAGTTTACCTTGGGAAGACTGTTACAAATGCTGTGCCACAGTACCAGCCTATTTCAACAATTGCCAATGTCATACCACCAAAGATGCTGGAACCATCACTGGTCTCAATGTGCCCTGAATCATCAGTGAGCCAACTGTTGCTCCTATTGCTTATGGCTTGAACAAAAAGTTTTATGCAAGAGAAATGTGCTGATCTTTGACCTTGGAGGTGGTACTTTCAATGTCTCTGTTCTTACCATTGAAGATGGCATCTTTGAGGTCAAGCCCACAGCTGAGGATACCCACTTGAATGTGGACGATTTTTACAACTGAATGTTCAACAATTTCATTGCTGAGTTCAAGCAAAAGCACAAGAAGAACATTAGTGAGAACAAGAGGGCTGTTTGCCATCCTTCCACCACTTGTGAACATGCAAAGTGTACCCTCTCTTCCAGTACCCAGGCCAGTATTGAGATTTCCCCCTCCATGAAGGTAAGGACTTCCATACATCAATCAACTGAACCTGTTTCAAAGAGCTGAAAGCTGATCTCTTCCATGGCACACTGGACCCTGTGGGGAAGGCCTTAAAAGTTGCCAACCTAGATAAATTACAGATTCATGACATTGTCCTGCTTTGTGATTCCACACAAATCTCCAAAATACAGAGCTCCTGCATGACTTCTTCAACGGCCAGGTGCTCAACAAGAGTATCAATCAATCAAGCTGCTGCTTATGGGGCAGCTCTCCAAGCTGCCATTTTGTCTGGAGATAAATCTGAGAAAGTTCAGGACTTGCTGCTGTTGGATGTCATTCCTCTTTCTCTTGAAAATGAAACTGCTAGTGGAGTTGTGACCGTTCTGATCAAACGTAATACCCCTGGGGTGTTCCTCAGTTTGAAGTAACATTTGACACTGATGCAAATAGCATCCTCGATGTTTTTTTTGTGGATAAGAGTATAGGCAAGGAGAATAAGGTAACTATCACCAATGACAAAGGATGGCTAAGCAAAGATGTTATTGAGCATATGGTTCAGAAGGCCAAAAGGCACAAGGCTGAGGATGAGAAGCAGAGAGACAAGGTGTCTTCCAAGAATTCTCTTGAATCTTATGCTTTCAACATGAAGGCTACCACAGAAGATGAAAAACTGCAACACAAAATTGGTGATGAAGAGAAACAGAAGATCCTTAACAAATGTAATGAAATAATCAACTGGCTGGATAAGAACCAGAATTCTGAAAAGGAAGAATATGATCATCAACAGAAAGAATTGGAGAAAGTCTGCAACCCCATCATTACTAAGCTGTACCAGAGTTCAGGGAGCATGACAGGAAGCATATCTGGTGGGTTCCCAGGGGGTAGAGCAGCCGATGATGGCAAGCAAAGTGGGACTTTTCTTGCTGTTTTTTTTTCTTTTGTAGTGCTTTCCAGCACTAACGCAATCAAGCGCCTTTGATTGAGCCTTGCCTTTGTTTGAATCAAGAGTCTTTGATTGAATGAAGAATCTTTGATGACCTGCTTAAGTCACAAGAAAGCCTAAGTCATATGAGTTTTAGTCACATGGTTGTGACTAAATATATGTGTACTATATTATATCATATGTGACTAAATACATATATATATATTCTGAGGTTAGCATTTTGTTTTGGGGGCCCACTCATTTGAAGACCGTTCCTGTGCTTTGGTCTTGATAGCCATTGAGGACCGCCCCCCAGGCTTTGAAAACCCAAATGTTGGTGCTTCTCACTCTGGTAACTATGTATTGCTATGGACAAACAGAAGCTGTCTGTCTGCTGTTTTGTGTTATTTGTCTGCTGACTTGTTTTATTTGCTCTGTTTATATAATTTCTGCTTGTAATTTCTGTTTGTATTTTCTCTGAAGTTCAGGGTGCTGACTTTTACCCCTGAACTAAGTGAATGCTATATTTATGTTTAATTAAAGTGAGACCATAAAACCCTTAAAGTGGCTTTCCTTAAAAAAAAAAGACAGATCAAAGAACCTGTGCTAGCAACCTTCCTGTGTGCTGGTATTGTTGGTCTTCTACCTCCACAGCAGCTGCTAGTAACATTGTTGTTACACAATGGACCCACCATTGAAGAGGTCAACTAAATACACCAGAAGAAAGAGCATTCCACACAGCTTTCCAAAAATTGAAGGACTCAAATTTGCAGCCAAGGCAGTAACAGTTTAAAAGTAACATTTAAGCTACAGTGTAAATCTGGACATTCTGAATATTTAAATGTGTGTAGAGGGAGCGAAATGAACAACATTGCACTTTATGAGTACCGTAAACAAGTGAAAATGCAATTCCTGTCCTGGAGAATAAAATCTATTTAAAATTGGCACCATAAAAAAAGAGACAGAAAGGAAACTATAGACCAATTTCCCAAATGAATATTGATGAAAAAAATTGTACAAAATATTAGCAAGGTGATCACAGCAATATATCGCATGATCATACAGTAAGACTGGTGAAATTGGGGGGCAGAGCCAAGATGGTGGCTGGAAAGCAGTGACTGGCATGAGCTCCCCACCAAGTCCCTCCAAAAACCTATAAAAA
>JAQQSZ010019324.1:0-10389 GCA_028646595.1 Phalanger gymnotis
TTTCTTGTTCTTTTTCTTGATTACCTTTTCATGCTTCTCTTGATTCTTGTGTTTGAAAGTCAAATTTTCTATTCAGCTCTGGTCTTTCCACTGAGAAAGCTTGAAAGTCTTCTGTTTTATTGAAAGTCCATATTTTGCCTTGGAGCATGATACTCAGTTTTGCTGGGTAGGTGATTCTTGGTTTTAATCCTAGCTCCATTGACCTCCAGAATATCATATTCCAAGCCCTTCGATCTCTTAATGTAGAAGCTGCTAGATCCTGGGTTATTCTGATTGTGTTTTCACAATAATCAAATTGTTTCTTTCTGGCTGCTTGTGGTATTTTCTCCTTGACCTGGAAACTCTGGAACTTGGCGACAATATTCCTAGATTTCTTTTGGTGATCTATTTGAGAAGGCGATTTGTGGATACTTCAAATTTCTATTTTGCCCTATGGCTCTAGAATATCAGAGCAGTTCTCCTTGCTAATTTCTTGAAAGATGTTATCTAGTCTCTTTTTTTGATTTTGGCTTTCAGATAGTCCAATAATTTTTAAATTATCTCTCCTGGATCTATTTTCCAGATCAGTGGTTTTTCCAATGAGATATTTCACACTGTCTTCTATTTTTTCATTCCTTTGGTTCTGTTTTATAATATCTTGATTTCTCATAAAGTCACCAGCTTCCACTTGTTCCACTATCATTTTTAAGGTAGTATTTTCTTCAGTGGTCTTTTGGACCTCCTTTTCCATTTGGCTAATTCTGCCTTTCAAGGCATTCTTCTCCTTACAGGCTTTTTGGAATTCTTTTGCCATTTGACTTAGTCTATTTTTCAAGGTGCTGTTTTCTTCAGTATATTTTTCAGTATTTTTTTTGAGTCTCCTTTAGCAAGTCTTTGACTTGTTTTTCATGGTTTTCTCGCATCCTTCTCATTTCTCTTCCCAATTTTTCCTCTACTTCTCTAACTTGCTTTTCCCAATCCTTTTTGAGTTCTTCCATGGCCTGAGACCAATTCGTGTTTTTCTTGGAGGTTTTTGTTGTAGGCTCTATGACTTTATTGACTTCTTCTGGCTGTATGTTTTGGTCTTCTTTGTCACCAAAGAAGGATTCCAGAGTCTAAGACAGAATTTGGGTGTGTTTTCGCCACCTGGCCATTTTCTCAGCCAATTTACTTGACTCTTGAGTTTTTCAGAGGGGCATAACTGCTTGTAGAGTAAAGAGTTCTATGTTCCATGCTTGGGTGGATGCGCTGCCACACCAGCACTCCTCTTTCCCAAAGAACCCCCTACCCGGACTGGGCTTAGATCTTCTGCAGGCTCTTCACTCCTGCTCTGATCTGCCACTTAATTCCTCCCACCAGGTGATCCTGGGGCCAGAAGCAACTACAGCTATAGTTCTGTAGCTGCCCCACCTCCCCTGCCCCAGGGGCGGTGGCTGAACCACAACCTCCCTGTCCCCAGCAGCTTTTCCCACTAACCTTCTCTGTTGTCTTTGGTGTTTGTGGGTTGCATGGTCTAGTAAATTCCACAGCTCACTAATTCAGGGTGCTAGGGCACTCTCTGCTCAGCTCCCAGTCTGGTCGGTCCGGGCTGCCCACACTGGGCTCTGCTCTGCTCAGCTACTCTCAGTTCCCCTCAGGTTCCAGCTCCTTACCAAGATAGACCTTACCCAGAGACCATGTAGGCTGTCCTGGGCTACAGCCCTGCTTTCCTATGCTATTTTGAGGGTTCTGCAGTTCTAGAATTGGTTCAGAGCCATTTTATAGGTTTTTGGAGACACTTGGAGGGAAGCTCATGCTTGTTCCTGCTTTCCAGCCGTCGTCTTGGCTCCACCCCCCAAAAGGAAATACTTTCAAAAAGAGATAGGGTCAAGGGAGAAACCTGAATCAAGTGGGGTAGGATAGGAAGGAGCAAAATATAGTTAGTCTTTCACAACATGAGTATTGTGAATGAGTTTTACATAATGATACACATGTGGCCTGTGTTGAATTGCTTGCCTTCTTAGGGAGGGGGAGCAGGGAGGGAAGAGGGGAGAGAATTTGGAACTCAAAGTTTTAAAAGCAGATGTTCAAAAAATAAAGTTTTTGCATGAAAGTAGGAAATGAGATATACAGGTCGTAGAAATCTGTCTTACCCTACAAGAAAATAAGGGAAAAGGGGATGGGGCGAGTGGGGTAACAGAAAGGAGGGCTGAGTGGGGAATGGGGCCATCAGAATCTATGCCATCTTGGAGTGGGAGTAAGGGTAGAAATGGAGAGAAAATTTGTAGTTCAGACTCTTGTGAAAATCATTGCTTAAAAGTACAACTATTAAATAAAAAAGAAAGGAAAATGATTACAGGTCACGAAATTTAAAATTACTTTCAGCAACACAATAATGAAAAAATCTATTTACTGTAAAAAAAAATTGCTATAAAGTACTGAGTTTTTCCTTTGGTAATCATTGGTAGCATTTGGCCTCAATGCAAGTAAGTATCAATCTACCTATAATCTATTTATCTTTCTGCCCATCTGACAATTATGAACTTAATATTTTTTGATGTAATTGTTTGATTACTCTCCTTTATCATTGTTCAAATAGTTGTTGCTTATTATTTTCACTTGGGCAGCTAGGTGGTATAATGCATAGGAAGTCATTCAGGTCAGGAAGACTTTCATTCAAATGTGGCCTTGGACACTTACTAGCTGTGTGACCCTGAGGAAGTCACTTAAACTTCTTTGCCCAAATGGCAAATTACTCCAGTATCATTGCCATGAAAATCTCAAGAGGTCACAAAGTTCACAGCTGAAAATAATTTGTTTGAACAAATTGAACAAACAATATTTGATTATAGTTTGATGTCATATAATGACAATAGAACTCTGATAGGGAGTCACTTAGGCTACAGGGTCCTATTGTCCAGAGAAACACTGAAGTAAAACAGTTTTTAATGAATTGTGTCAAAAAGATAAAACTTGCATCTTTGATTGGATGAACTCTTGACCTATTTCAGGAGCCTTGAGCTACTTAAGCTACTTCAGATAATTAATGTTTGAACCTCCCACCAATTTGTGGTGCCAGTAAAGAACCTCCCCCTACTCCACTGCACCTGAGCTTTATCCAAGCCTGGTGTTAATAAGGAATCCCAAGATCTCATGTGAGTCTGATTAGGAATGATTCCTTCTCATTCACTAGCACTTTACTCAACTAAGCCTATTTTTAGGGTATATAAACTCGCCACTCAACCCCAACTTTGAAATATTTTCTGACACATCTCCTTATCCCCCATCTTTGTTGAGTTTCTTATGTTCCTGGGTATCATCTGCCTGTTATTATTGTATAGTTTGTACGTATATACTTTGTTTATTTGCTTGTAGAGGCCATGTAACCATAAAGTTTGCCACTGAATAATTTCCCTAAGTACCAAATTTTCAGAAACTCTAGAACCCAGATAATTCCTTAAACCTGAGCTTGGAGAGTCCATATAAACACTTTCTCTGCCTCTATTTCCTAAACTATTAGCTGGTTTGCTAACTATGTATTTTGCTTCTCTATCTTTCTGCTTGCTTGCCTACTCTTCCTTCTACCCTTGTCTTTCTACTTTTATCTCCTTAGATATCTATGGAAAAAATATCTGCTTTATGAGTTAATGTGTTATGGTTACTGCTACTAAGGAGTCTATGTTCAGAGAGAAATAGGACTTACCCATCAGTGGTCACCAAACAGTAACTGTGGCTCCAAGAAGCAGTAGCATACCAAACATTTTACATAATGTAATCTATTACATTATTTTAGGTTATAAAAGTTCAAACAAAAAAAGAGAGATTCATAATCCCATGATTCTTTCAATGTCACAAAAGTTAAAGAAACTTAGTCAAACAGAACCATAATCTTATATATCCTCTAAGGAAACAAACTTAGTTAAACAGACTGCATAAATATACTGTCAGGTTATAGATTAAACTACATTTAGAAGGTACACGATTTTTTGCATCCTATGAGATAGGTTTAACAATTAAAATAAGGTAAACTGAGGAACAAATTTCTGAATACAAATTTTTGGTAAAGCATAAATCTACCAATAAATAGGATCTTAGCTTCCCCAGGGAGATCTTCTATAGTTTTGTGGAGTACAGACTAATTAACATAACAGGGTAGGTAAAATCATGTTTGAGGACAACATAATTACTTATGTAGCTGAGGTGTAGAGAATAATATGATTGGTTAGAAGTTTGATAATGAGTGGCTAGCAATAATCCCTTCTTTTCTCTTTGTGAGTAAGAAATGTTCATTGTTTGGTAATAATATAATAGTCATGACTTTGGGGCAGATAATCAGACATCACTGAAGAACAACTTGGTGGTTTAAAGATAGTAGGCCTGATTGATTTATGGTAAAGTGCATCTGCCAAGGTCAGCTAAATTTCTTGAGGCAAGAACAGAACTAGAATAGCAAGAAAACTGGATTTTTGAACTTAACTTATTAATGACAAATTGAATTGTGATGTAAATTCAAAGACAGAGACCCATGACAAGTAATCATGGGATAAAAGCACTTACATAACAAAATAATTATAAGATTAATATGAAAATGATATGTAATCAATTTTGATCATTTCATTGGTTTTGTCAAGCTCAATAATCTTCTAATTAGGAAAAATGGAACTCAATACTAAAAAGTAAAAATATTTTGATCATAGAGGTGTCTTTTCTTTGATTACATAGTTCTAAACTGATGTGTTCACATTACAATTTGGCAGACACTTCTACAGGTATCTATAAACATTAGCAAACATTGAAGCAGTACAATAATTATTATCAGTATTACATAACAAGGTATATTTAATGCTAGCTAGTTTATGATTTTGTTTTGTTGTTTCAGTTGTCTCTAATTCTTTTTGATTCCTTTAGGGGTTATATTGCCAAAGATGCTAGAGTGGTTTGTCAATTTTTTCTCCAGCTCCTTTCGCAGATAAAGAAAAAGATTCAGACAAGGTTAAGTGACTTGTTAAGGGTCATACAAGTAATAAATTTGAGGTTTCATTTGAATTTGTGTATTTTGGCTATAGATATGGTGTTCTGTTTGCTGTATTACCTAGCTGTTCAGTGTGATAACCAAGTGCAAATGTACATTCAATTAATTTGTTTAAACTTTGGTCTTAGCTGTTTCAGCTAGATAGATATTTCCATTTTTAACTGAAAATTTTGCATTATGCTTTAATGAAGGTGGTTCTGGAGAGTTTTTTTCTGCTAAAAGATCTGTTTCTGTCATTGTCAAATTACTTGTGGTTGTTTCTTAAGTAATGTTGCTAAAATGATGGTAATGGTATAATTTAAGAGAATTTAGTTGGGTGTAGTAGTACATATTAAATTTTGTATTCTAGTAAGTAGTTCATGCGGTGAAAAGTAGTTTGGATACTATGGAGTTAAGTTTATTAATAATAGTGATTTAAGAAAGATAAATTAGGAACAGATAATTCATTTGAAAGTTAGAGAATTCGTTATTTCTTTCCATGAAGTCATTATCGACAGTGTTTCAGGGAAGGATGTAAAAGATTTTAAGTTGTATTAAAAATATTTTTAAATGTAAGAATTCATATATGCTTACGAACTTAAAATTTAAGAATATTTAATAACTTATTATGTTTTTCAGTTTTGTTCTTAACTTCAGGATTAAAATTAAAAATTTAAGTATTATCTTGGATTACATTTTTACTTGTTCTTTTAGGAATAAATTATAGGCTAAAAGATATTAGTTTTTCAAGAATATTGGTATAATTTTTTGTTTTATTTGATTTACCATTTTATAAAAACAAAAAAAATTCACGTAAAATTGAAGTTTAATTCTTTTGCTTTTAGTGGATAGTTCCTCTAATATTTCTTTATTCTCAGTATATTTGTTTTTAAACTTTTAAATTTTTCCTATTTTTTAATTCTAATTTTTCAAAGTAGTTGTATATAAGTTAATAAATAATCCCTTTTTTTGTTCTTACGTAAAATATTTTCAATATTTTTTTTTTCAGTTTGGTTTCTTTCTTAATTCTGTTAGTTTTTTCTTAAAAGGTTTTTTTCTTTCGTTTTAGCCACGCCTCTTTTCCTGCAACCTATCACTTCATCCAGGTCTTTATTTGAATATCTTCCTGTTTTTTCCTTCCGTCAATGAGTTTTGTCGTTCGATTATGACCATTTTACCGAAGAAGGCGCCTCCACCATCAGCAGATGCAGAAAGCAGTCCAGATGCTGAATCAGTGGGATCTAATGTTAACCAGGTTGGTGCAGACCGAGAAGGACTTGGTGCTGGTCCTTCCGCAGGAACCTCGATCTTCACCACCACCGGCGCTGCCACGGTGGGCTCCCGGCGGGGGGGCCGAGGCGTAGTATCTGTGGGCTCGCGATCGCAAGCCTCGCCACCTCTGGGACCACCCGGTGGAGCTGGTGCCAATGTTACTACAGGGGATGGACTGGTCCTGGGCGCAGTGGGAGGCCCAGCTGCCTGCTGTTCGGGTCCAGGCCTTAGTAAAAGGCGACGTCAACAGACTAATACTTGCAGTAATTTGAGTCCACTTTCGGGAAGCTCAGAGCAAAATGAAAGCGGTGCAGGGTACAACAGCGAGGACGAGTACGACGCTGCAGCCTCACATATTGAGGCCGTGGGCCCCGCTACTATGAAACAGGTAGTCTAGCACTCCCCATTTCTCTAAGGATTGAACATTTACAAAAATAGTCACTACAATATACTTCTTTAAATTTTCTCATCACCACTAATACTCTTACACCCAAACCTTTTCTTTTATATAATATTCCTATTCCTCTCTTCACAACCTATTCCTCCCCTGTTTTCCACTTCATTCATCACTTAATCTTTATTTTTAAAAACTTCAAGAACTTGACATCACCGCAACCAGAACTATTGTGACACAAATCGATGATCTTCTGATTTACCAGAACCACTCGGCAAATGAACTCGTTTCACCCCAAATTTTCTGCCCAGGCCCCACAAACCTCCTGCACAAAACGCTCCCGAACTTTTTACATACACTGTCGTGAAATTCACAACCAAAACACATACTTATTCAGCCACAAGTGAGGTAGAAAAAAATTACGTGAGAAATATTTAAAGTTTCACATATTCACACTCATACACGTTTCATTCACTTTCATTACTTTTGCTTCCCATTTTTAAAAAATCATGTTTTTCTTCCTTTCTTCTTACCTTGCTTGCAAAACCTGACACATAAACCCTCAAAATTAACAAAAATTAAAATAAACCACAAAACTATGAAATTCCTTTTAACACCTCTCCTCTCCTTACCTTAAAGTAATATGGTTTAAAGGAACTCCTTGATGGCACAGTGAGTAAAACACCGCCCTGAAGTCAGGAGGAAGACCTGAGACCAAATCCAGCCTCAGACACTTCTTCATGGTAACCGTGTGACCTTGGGCAAGTCACATAACAACAATTGCCCTACCTTCCCCCCTCCAAAAAGAATAATATAGTGTCATTCTTTGCAGTGTTCCCTTTACTGTCAATAATCCCATCACCACAAAAACAAAAAGAAATTCCATTGCATAACTATGCTTTCTTTCTCAAGAAAAAAAAATTATTAACTGTTCCATAACCTCATAACACTTTCATCCACTACCAAAGATTTTCTTTTTCATAAGACATTGCTCTTCCATTTCCACCACTTAGTAATTATGAAACTTTAAACAACTCATATCCATTCTCTTGGCCTCACCCTTCCTTGTAGTTATTCATTCAATCATTGGGCCAACATTCTGTAAGCCCATTTAAAATTTTCTTGACCAAGAAACTGAATTGGTTTGACATTTGCTTCTCCAAATGAGAAAAATGAATTGACTTACCCACATTCTCACGACATTGGTGACTGTCTAAGGACAAATTTCAGCTCATGAGCATAATTTCAGACCCAGAACTCTTGTCAATGGTGCATCTACAGGCCTTCAAGTCTTCTAACTGCACCATAAACACATGACAATATATCTGTAAGTACTCTAACTTCAATTAGGAGATGAATAAACTGTTTTTCCCAGAACTACAATTTCTGATAAATACAGACTTAAATTTCCCAAAGTATCCTACAACAAGCCTCAAAAATGTAGAAATAATAAACCACTGAGACCCTTTCACTTAAGTCTCATGATCTGGGGATTCTTTATAAAAACTCACAGCCAAAAAAAATTCCAAGACTCCATAAATTCATTATCCCATCCAAAAACTCTTCATTTCAAGATTTAAAACATTATGGAAAATATGTGGGCAAACTTCTTGTCCCATGTGTTTCAACTAGCACTTACTACCAGTCCCAATTTCAGGATTATAATTTACCTATATCCACTTTGCCAGTCTTCCAGTTAAATTTCAACCAGAGATAGTTCTAACACTTTAGATAATGAGCTTAGTTTCCCTATTTTCCCTGAATCAAAGCTCTCATGATATATAAATGTAGGAACCTAGGGAAGGGTTAATAGCTCTAACAAGAAAATAGTTGAAAATTCGGGATAAGACCCTTAAGATTTACTACTCCCCGAGAGGGTCTAATTGCCCCAATAAAAGTTATTACTTCCAGGTGGGACCCTACAGGATTAACTACCTCCAGGTGAGGTCGGTCTCTACAGATAAGAAGATTTGTGCTACAGATAAGAAGATAAACGTGAGGCATCGGGATGTCCGACCCCCCAAACTGACAAGATCCAGACCCCAGGAACTGAATATTGACTTAGCTGTGTGTGCATTATCTGCCCTGTACCCTAACTAACTACCTCTTTGTTTCTGTACCTATAAAATCTGCCTTAAACCTAGAGTCGGGGTCTCTCATCTTTAGGATGGAGTCCCTGGATGTATCCAGTAATAAAGATTGCCTACTCCTGTAGTCCTTGGACTCTTTTCACTCACAAGTAAACGGACTCTAACATAACAAAGTCTCCTTCACCTCACCTCTCAGGTCAGTGTCCAACTGCCAGGGAGGAAGGACTCTATTTACAAGACCTAATAATTATTGTGAGAAAGAAAAAGTTACAAAAAATCAAGTCTAAAATTGACTCCTAGACAACTCCTTGAAATAAGGTAAGGAAAAAAGTCTTGATCACATTGTGAGTTAGGTGCATTAAGTAACCTCAACGTGCAACACTTATATAAAAGTGACAGTCTCACGTCTGAAAGAGTTTAAAATTTACTTTGTAGATGATACATTTTCATAGATGAGTAAATGTAGACTAATAAATAATAAATTTCAGTGACAGACATACAATGTTTCAGGCTTGAGAGACAGCAAAAGAAAATGCCTATCCAAGACATATAATATTGGGTTCACTTCATTTGTCATAAGTTGTTCAGTTTTTTAATCATGTCTAATTCTTTGTGATCCCTTTTGCAGTTTTTTTGGCAGACACAAGCACTTTCTTCTCCACCTCATTTTTTAGGTGAGGAAACAGTTAAGGGACTAGCTCAGGGTCACTCAAACAAGTGCCTGGATTTGACCTCAAGTCCTCCTGATTTCAAGCTCAGAATCTTGCTGCACCTGGCAACAATGAAGTTCCTCTACACCCTAAAGGATTCTCTGTCCCAAGATTTTGCCATGGTTAGATAATTAGAATGCCTGAATCTTGGGTTAGAGTACCTAGCTGCTATTCTGATTACTGCTTCTTGTTTTAGCAAGAACACTGGTTCCAGAAAGCCCTGAGAGATAACAAAGGTTTCATTATCAAGCAGATGAAGGAGGATGGAGCTTGCTTATTCAGAGCCGTTGGTGAGTTTTTTCCCCTTCAGGGCTTTTGTCCTTTGACTTCCTGCTATGTAAGACTTATAGAATCAAGCTCTAGGGTTTGTCTTAATTCTATTAAGGACCACTATGTGAAAACTGGCACCCAAAAAATGAGTACAAGGGAAACTAGACCAGGAAAGGAGAAGCCCAGCCCTAACCCATTACTTTTTTTCTTTTTTTTTATGTAATATGTTTAGTTTTCAGCATTGATTTTCACAAGAGTTTGAATTACAACTTTTCTCACCATTTCTACCCTCCCCCCCACTCCAAGATAGCATATATTCTGGTTGCCTTGTTCTCCAGACAGCCCTCACTTTTGTCACCCCACTCCCCTCCAATCCACTTTTCCCTTCCTTTCTTGTAGGGCAAGATAAATTTCTGTGCCTCATTGCCTGTGTATCTTATTTTCTAGTTGCATGCAAGAACTTTTTTTTTCATTTTGAACATCTATTTTTAAAACTTTGAGTTCTAAATTCTCTCCACCCCTCCCTTCCCACCCCCCCTCCCTAAGAAGTCAAGCAATTCAACATGGACCATATGCGTATCATTATGTATAACCCTTCCACAATACTCATGTTGTGAAAGACTAACTATATTTTGCTTCTTCCTAACCAATCTCCCTTTATTGAATTTTCTCCCTTGACCCTGT
>JAQQSZ010019325.1:0-10389 GCA_028646595.1 Phalanger gymnotis
CCTGGGCTGGAGCCCTGCTTCCCTCTGCCACTTTGTGGGTTCTGCAGCTCTAAAATTGGCTCAGAGCCATTGTTTTATAGGTTTTTGGAGGAACTTGGTGGGGAGCTCACGCCAGTCACTGCTTCCCAGCCGCCATCTTGGCTCCGAAACCATTCTTTCTAAAGGTACCAGTGATCTTTTTGTTTTAGACTTGTGATTTCATCTGGTTAGGGAGTTCTGGTGAAGAAATTTCATTTGTCAATGCAGACCTGCAACTGTTTTGAGATTTGGAGTCTTAGGGTGTTTCTGAGGGTACACATCCAATCATTCACCAAGTGATTTAGCCAGGGTGGATTAATGTAAATGTACAGAACAGGTCAGAAATGTGATTCTGAGTCTACTATACCTCTCAAATCAATGATTAATAAATTATCAGGTCTTTTCTCTTTCTTGACTTCTCTATAGCATTTGATGCTGTTGCTTTATGCTCTCTCCTCTCTGAGTTTTGGGGACACTGCTTTCTCCTACATCTCTTCCCATCTGCCCACTTCACCTGAGACGGTCACTCCTGTTTCTGTTAATGGTTCACGTTTGTCCCACTCCCTACACTTGAATGTATTCTAGGGCTGGGCCCTGGGCCCTTTCTCTACTCCTATGGTTGTTGTCTTGCTTTCTCGAAGAGGACCGAAGTAACATCACTATGTTGGAGTCAAGGTACAGTCTGTCCAACTGTGGCTGATCAGACCAATATGAGCTCTGAAGGCTCTACCACAGGTTGGGCACAAATAATCTGTATGAATATTTGGAGTGGAGCCGTCTCTAAATTTGCACATCTCATTTCTTTTGAGCTACTGTAATTCCGTTTTGCTCATAGAGCACAGCATGCATGGTCCTTTGGGTATTCTCTCATGTCATGCCATCAATTCCAAAGTTCTTCGGAGAGACCTTGGGAGTGTCCTTGTATCTCTTCTTCTGACCTCTATGTGAGCACTTGCCTTGTGTGAGTTCTCTGTAAAATAGTCTATTAGACAAATACACATTTCTTCCTTTTCTCTACTTTCTCTATACTATCTCTTTATTAGCTCCCACGAATTCAATTATGCAAATGACTCTCAAATGTACCTAATCTGCCATACCTCTACTGGACTTCATTCCCACATCAAAAATCACCTATTGGGCAGCTCAAGTTCAACACATCTCCAAAAAAATCATCATTTTCTCTCAAACATACCCCTCTTCCTAAATTCCCTATTTCTGGTGAGAGCACCACCATCTTTCTAGCACCCAGGTTTGTACAACTTCTACTCTTCTCTCTCCTACACCTTTTACAACCAATCAGTTACTAGATCCCACATTTTTATTTATCCCAGTTTTTCTACTCACAAAGGCATTACCCTAGTTCATTCATTCAATCAATTAATCAATCAGCAAGCACAATTATTAAGCACTGTGCTAAGTGCTAGGGACACAGAGAAAGGTGAAAAACAGTTCCTGCCCTCAAGAAGCTTACCTTCTAAATGGAGAGATAATATGCTCATAAATAGGTACAATCAAAAGGTATAAAATGTAGCTGGAAGGTTACCTTAGAGGAGAAGGCTCTAGCAGTCAGAGGAACCTACAGGAAGTGATGTTTCAGCTGAGTCTTGAAGAAAGTCAGGGATTCTTTTTTTAATTTTATTTTTAATTTGTGTAATAAACATTTCCATGACATAGTGCAATAAAAAAGATGATTGCAAATGAAACTGCAAATCTACTATGGATAACTTGCCATTCCTTTCAAATATACAACAAAATTATCATGTGCATTTCTTTCTTTTTTCTTTCCTTCCCCCCACCTCTTCCCTAGAGTTAGGTGCTATTAGATACAAATATACATATATAAGTGTATGTATGATATATATTTATATACACAGATATACACAATATATGTATATGTATGTGCAAAATTATTCTATACATACTCTTAGTTATCAGTTTTTGTCTGCAGATAGCATCTTTCTTCGTCCTTTATATTTAATTTTGGTATTTATAATAGTCAAAATAACTTATTTGCTCAAAGTCGTTCTTAAAACAATATTGCTGTTACTGTATATGATGTTCACTTGGTTTTGCTCATTTTGCTCTCCATTATTTTGTGCAAGTCTTTCCATGTTTTTTCTAAAATCATTGAGCTTATTATTTCTTACTGCACAATAGTATTCCAGTCCATATAGTTCATATACCTTAATTTATTCAGCAATTTCCCAATTGATAGGCACTCATTTAGTTTCCAGATCTTTGCTGTCCTTTTCCTCTTTCTTTGATTTCTTTGGGATATATTACTAGTAGTGGTCTCACTGGGAAACAGAGTAAGCAATTTAATAATTTGGTAGAAAGAGTTCCAAATTGCTTTTCAGAATGACTAGACCAATTCACAACCCCACCAACAGTGCATTAATGTGCCTGTTTTCCCACAGCCCCTCCAGCATTTGTTATTTATGATTTTTTTTTGTCATCTTAGTTAATTTGATGGATGTGAAGTAGAACCCCAGAGTTGATTTACTTCACATTTTTTTATTATTAGAGATTTGGAGAAATTTTTCACATGGTTATTAATAACTTGGATTTCTTCCTTAGAAAACTGACTCTTCATATCTTTTTGATTTATAATGCCCTTTACAATCTGATTCCAGCCTAACTTTCTGGGTTTTCTGCATATTACTCTTCCTTATGTACTCAACATTCCAGCCAAAGTATCCTGCTTGTTGGCTGCTGGAGAGTCATCTAAGTCACTCCTATAAATGAGTCCCCCAAGGCTCTGTCCCGGGACCTTCTATCCCTCTATATTATTTCATTTGGGGATTTCCTCAGCTGTTAGGGGTTCAATGAGCATTTCTATGCAGATGATTCCTGGATCTAGGAATATATATCTAGCCCTATTATATTTCCTGAGTTCCAATTTCATATCACCAACTGCCTTCTGGATATTTTGAATCTGATATCCCATAGACATCTCAAACAATATATTCAAAAAAAATTCATTGTCTTTTCCCTTAACCTCTTCCCTCTTTCAAACTTTCTTGTTTCTATCGAGGGTACCATCATCATCTCAATCACCTAGACCTGAAATCTGAGTGTCATCCTCCACTCCTCCTTCACATTCACTTCAACAATATGTTGTCAAGTCCTGTCATGTCTACCTTCTCAACATCTCTCATATACTTCCCCTTCTTTCCAGCCATCCACTACTAGACTATTGCAAAAGTCTGTGACGTGATGTAGATATAGATATAGATATATACACATATATACACATACATATAATATATATCCAAGTGGGACATTAGTCATGAGCTATGTACATGATATTTGGTTACCTTAAAACATATACCAACCTCTACTTCTCACTGCTATTGGCTCATTTCCTTACTAAATCTCTTTCAGGATTCAAAAGTAAGGGTATGAATAACTCAGAGATGACTAAAATGAAAGAAACTCCCTTTTTGACTCATCTCCACATTAGTCCCAGGGGCATCTATGTGGTTGTATCAGTAGGCAATAGTAACAATGCAGATGATAATTGTCAAAATGCCTATGTGGTTCTGTATCGCAAAGTATATGAGACTCTCCACATAGAAGGTAGAAGAAGTAAACCATTTATTCAGACACCAGAGAGCCATACCCTACAAGCCATTTATCCAATCTATAAGAGCAGTAAAACATTCAATACATAATATCATAACATGGAGCCTGGCCATCCCAAAACCTCTCTGACTCCCTGCTGGGGTCTTCCCAAAAGCAAACTCACAGTACAGCTAAGTCAGTCTGTTCAGTTTTAACTATCACAAGGGCGGCCATTAGCAGCCATTAGCAACCATAACTACTGCTCTCTCTCTCTCTCTCTCTCTCTCTCTCTCTCCTCTTCTCTCTCTCTGCATTTTCTGTGACACAACTTCCTTTTCCTGTCAGGAAGCTCCTCTCGTCACACATGGCTTAGGCTTCCTGTGATGGAAGCAGGTCACATGGCCTATTAATGGGTGGGAAAGATCTTCGAATCTAAATTGCTACTACAGTGGTGCAGTGGATAGAGCACTGGGGTCTGGAATCAGGCAAAACTGAATTCAAAGCTGACCTCAGACACTATCTGGGTGACCCTGGGCAAGTCACAGGGCAAACCCTGTTTGCCTCAGTTTTCTCATCTGTAAAATGAGCTGGAGATGGAAACAGCAAAGCCTCTCCAGTATCTTTGCCAGCAAAACCCCAAATGGGGTCACGAAGAGTGGGACATAACTGAAAATGACTGAACAATAACCATGTTAGTCTGAGCTAAAAAAGAACCTTTTCTCCTCTTGGTTTGCCTTCCATTCTCTTAGTCTCAAACTGTGGATTTAATTGGCTTGTATTAAAATCATTGTAATTGGCCACACATGTTAAATACAATTTTAAATAGCATAGGAACTATATGTATGTGTATGTATGTACATATACATACATACATATGTCTGTGTGTGTGTATATATATATATACATATATATATATATATATATATATATATATATGAACTATACACAGACATTTAAAGGAATGGGTTTATATACACACATGAAGACTCACACATTTTCCCCTATGTAGAATCATAAATATTCTCTAGTCTCACCCCTGTACCCTCTCTCATATGCTAACAGTCATCTCCCCTCTAATATACTTTTCCTCTGTCCCACAAAGGGTAAGCATTTGAATCTAGAGACTAACAATTAGATTCACATGATGAGGGCTGAGAGAAATACAGGAGAGGTCAAATTGATATGTGGAGCTCCCAGAGACATATGACACACCATGGTCATACCCAAGAAAATCGTAGCATGGAAAAGGAAAAACCTCAGAGTAATTCTGTTTCTGAGAACAAGGTTTGGAACTCTGGAGGGAGTTCCTCTTACACCCTCCCCACCACAACCCGAGGCACAGAAGAGGTAAGGTCTGGCAGACAATGACAGAGTAAGAGAATTACAGAGAGCCACAGCTCAGTAGCCAGTAGGCTATATAGCCTTGCAGATTGGAGTCTTGCCTATCCCCCTATTCATCATCCCCCCCCCACCCCCACCCCCCCACACGCCACCTCCATCCCAAAAAAGTAATGGGTTTTGGAATAGGCGTGAATTAAAAGAAAAGTCTTTAGTGCTTAGCTATATAAGCCTCTGGGAGATGTAGGAGCTGAGTGAGTCTTAAAGGGATGTCAGTCACTTTTTCTCTCACCCTGGAAGAAGAAAATCTCATGAACAAAGGTGAAAAGTTGAAGGGAGATAATGAGCATGTGATTTGGTTTAGGAAGTGAATGGAGAGATTGTGAGAGACTAGAGACTGGGAGGCTTTGAGGTGGCCTGGCTGGGGAGCCACTCCCAAATCTCCACGTACTCTAGATGTCACATGGGACAGTGTGAAGCACCAAGGAGAGCATATCTGAGCTACCACTTCATTGTAACTTCCCATTCAAGAGAAGAGGCACCCAGAAACTCTCCTCCATCTCCAACCTTTAAAAAACTCCTGTTCTTTAAATTTTGTTCCCAATTTCTGTTTTAATAGTAGCAATGTTGTCTTAAAGATGTCATTAATCATAACTGCTTTGGTTTGCATGCTTCATTATTTGTGAATAAGGGTTTGTATGAGAGACAGCAACAGTAGCTGGCATATGGAAAGACGAAGGAGCCCAAGAACATGGACCCTCCTTGTTTTAAGGCTTTTTGTCGTGTTTTTAAAATCCCTGCTGGCATCTCATAAGAGAAAGAATTTTACCGACTGTTATATTTTGTAAACTTCCCAAAGCAGGGAAAGGAATACATGAATCAAGAGTTTCTCCATAGACAAATTGCCAATAATAAGTAGTTTGGCTCTTTGGTGGTGGCTAGGCTGAGACATTGAATCATGTAGTCTTTTTCTTTATTATTTTCAGCTATTCATGGTCAGAGATGTCCCTCTGTAAGGGTAGAGCCAAAGACAATGTCTTAGGGATGGGTCATGCCAAATTGGAGAAGAGAAATGACTGGGTAAGACAGGTGATACACACATTCCAAGAGTAAAAGCCAGATGAGAGGGAATGAGAACCCTAAAGTGGTCTAGCAACTGTATCTTTCCTCCTTGTATAACCAATCCTCAGAGACACATGGCTACATTGCAAGAATCTCTGGCCAGGAAATTTTCAGGACATGGTTCAGAAGACTCTTTGGGATCCTCAGGTGGCTTCCACTTGGAAGTGACTACTGCTGAGAATAGTCTTATTTTGAGGGCAGAGGGATCCAAGGAACAGGAAAGTTAAGGGCCCAGTTTGATGTAGTCTTTCTAGGAGAATTTGATTGAAGGGAAGCTGGATGAGGGATGAAGGTTTAGAGGACAGGATCCCAACAAATAGTGAGGGGGATATCAAAAAATGATCTTCCCACCTTTCCCTCTCAGTCTTCCTTAGTTTTGGGATGCTTCTTTCCCCAGGGAAATAGACCCTGACCCCTTGAGTCCCTTCACCCGCCAGCCCTGTATTTCAGTGTTCTCAGTTCCCATGACCCAGTGAACCCAATGATCTCAGTCCTAGCTCTGGAAATACTCTGGGAATTAACCAACCTGAAGGAAGATGGAAATATCCAGGGAAACCCAACCCTACCCCTACCCAGCTCCTAAAAACTTTCCATGTCTTTCCTGGCCCTCCCATTCCTTCCAAATTACCCAGGTAATCTCCTCTTCTCTTAGGCCACAGTTCTTAATGGAAGTCCATGAACTTATTTTTTTTTAATATTTTGATAACTATATTTCAATAGAATTGGTTTCCTTTGCAAGCCTATGTGTTTTGTTTTATGCTTTTAAAAGCATTATTCTGAAAAGGAGTCCATAGGTTTCTCCAGACTGCCTTTTCATCAGACATAGAAAAAGGTTGAAAAGCCTTATTTTAGGAGAACCCTGAACCCCCTAGAAAGGAATGAAAACAGAGGCTAACAAGTCTCCATTTTCCTTGGCAGTCATAGAAGGCTCTCCTACTGACATAGGAGAAGAGCTGCACTCCTCCTTTTCTGCTGTCCCACCTTGCCTCAAGTAGCTGGCAAAATGAAACATCCCTCCCCAAGTAGTGCTGGCCACCTTCCCTCTGCCCTTCCCTTTCACTACCCTCTCCCCACCTCTTATCTTCAATTCTACCTATCTTTGCTCTTAGTGAGCAGTCGACTAGTGCCTAAGACGGTAAGTTAGTCAACAAGCATTTACTAAGCCCTTGCACTGTGCTAAGCACTAGATATACAAATTTAGCAAGTACTCTCTATCTCATTATCCCAGAGTCAAGCCAGCTATATCTCCCCTCCAGGCTTCTAGGGGTATCCCTGAGAGGCTGGGGTACCACTTCTCCAATGCTACGCGCTTCACTTCCCATTCTGTACATTTCCCCTCCACTGTCAAGCACTAATGCCTAGCACTCTAGTTCCCATTTAACCAATTAACATCAATTAGCTTTTATGAAGGCATATTTACTTTGGAGACACAGCAAGAACAAAAGAACAAACATTTCCTCCCAATACCTCGAGGGTACATCTTTCCTTATGCCACTTTAGTCTCAGATTAGCACAGTTTCTATATCAAATCCATCCCACCAAGTTCATAACTAAATGTGACTTTTACTCATCTCAGCTTCTGCTGATCTGGAGCCTAAAAGTCACTACCTGAGACATTGATTATAGGATGGTTACAAAACCCAGTGGGAACTTGAATCTCCCAAACTCTCCAATGCCCAGATGCTAGGCAGGATCCTCAGCTGAGGGGATAGGAGAGAGGAGTTAAAGGCTTGAGTCACCAGTAGGACGAGAGGGAAAGAGATACGAGTGTAGGGCATGGTGTAGAGTTGAAATGATTCACCAAAGTATTGAGGTATGGAAGGGAGAAGGGCAGAGCCAGTGCACAGGTGATGGCCTTCGAAGAACAGAGGAGTGGAAAGATTAGAGATGATCACGGTGAAAATGAAGAACACATTCAGGGGTCATAAGGTAGAAGGAAAGATGGAATGATAAAAGACTGACCAAATAAAGGAATCTGAGACAACTTCCGAACATAGAAGTTGGACACTTGTGGGTGATGGCATGATCAAGAACATTTAATAATTCAATTCAATAGACATTTATTAAGTGCCAGGCACTGTGCTAAACTCTAAGGTGAATAGTTCTTTAGAAGTAGAATGCCAAGTTGCTAACCCATGTTCTTTTACCAAATGGAGATTCTCTAGGGGCTAATAAACTGAATTCAAATAGCCTTGGAGGGTTAAGCCTATGTATCTGTCATCAGTTTAGTGTGAACTTATTTAATCATATTGCTTTCTCCAAACGTCTGTCTGAAACCACAGCAGAGAGTCATGCCTGGGCTTAGGAGGGCAACGAGGAGGTACGTATACTGTACAGTTTAGAAAGGCAGAAATTTGTGAAGGAAACTAGGTGTCTAGAGGTTGAGAAATGTGGCGAGAGAGCGTCCTAGAAATGGAAGAAGGCAACAAAGACAAGCTCTTCTACTTTGCACTATTCCCTAGTTTCATGGAGGTAAAGGAACAAAGCACATCAAGGCCTGGAAGGGACCTTAGATGTCATGTCATCCAATCCCTTCATTTTATAGATAAGGAAACTGTGGCCTAGAGAAATAAAGGTTCTTGCCTAAAGTCATGCAGAGATTAAGTAGCCAATCAGGGATTCATGCGAAGCTTTTCTGACTTCCTCTGAACCTAGCTATTTTATATCACAGAATGCTACCTGGGCTAAGGAATTCTCTGTCCATGGGTATTAGGATTTTTAATAGGAGAATTCCTAAAGTTTGGGGGAGAAGAACTACAAGGAACGAACCTCCGGTAGAAGAACTTCAGTTACTGTGGCAAGCTGGTGGGGAGATATTTTGGGGCAAAGATGCTAAGCATCCTCTCAAAGCATACTTCAGGGACCACTACCTGTTCCGTGGTACGGTCGTTTCAGTTGTGTCGGACTCTTCCTGATCCCATTTTGGGGATTTCTTGGTGAAGATACTGGAATAGATTGCCATTTCCTTCAGCACAATTTACAAATGAAGAACTGAGGCAACCAGGGCTAAGTGACTCACTCAAGGTCACACAGCTAGTTAAGTGTCTGAGGCTGGGTTTGAATTCATGAAGTTGAGTTTTCCTGATTTCAAGCTCTATTCACTGCATCACCTAGCTGCCCTTACCTGTTCTACCTTCTCCATGAACATGACCAACTTTGGTCAGTGCCTTCTACTGTTACTCAGCACATATTTATAGGTTGAATTCATTCATTAATTTGTCTCATTCCCCACCAGAGCCTGGGTACATTTGTAATCTTGTAATCTTTGTAATCTCTCTTGCCCCTTCAAAGTCTTATAGACACACTGTTAGAGAGCCAAAGGGAGTCTTAGAAATCATAGGTCTTAGAGCTGGCAGAGACTTTAGAGATTACCTCATCCAATCCCCTCATTTTATAGATGAGGGAACAAATGAGGCTTAGAAAATTAAGTGTGGCCCTTTAGCCAAGGATCCCTTGGGGCTTCAGTTTCTTCATCTGTAAAATGAGGGGGTTAGACTAGATGGCTTTTTAGCTCCATTCCAGCTTGAATTCCTATGAATCCTACATGGCAGAGAGGGTATCAAAATACAGGCCTCCTAAATTCAGTACCCTTTCCAATAATCCATGCAGCTTCTCAGAATGGCCTCCTACGTGGCCTGGTTCTCAATAGCATCTTCATGGAAACTTTCACAGCAATGGAGATAGAATTAAATCTTGATTAAGAAGGACTCACAAAGTTTCAAAAGAAAACCTGAATTCATAAAACACATACACACACACACACACACACACACACACTCACACACATTCACACATCCATTGTGAACTAAATAAATCCAAATAGAAAACCAAAGAAAAGAAATTTGAGAAAAAGCTGACAACCAAGTGAAATTTTTAAAATCTCAAACAATGAAGCTCTTCATTGGTACTAAGATTAGGTTTTAAAATAAGAGGATCCAAATTAGAATTTGAAATAAAGAGATTAGAATTTTTTTATGTTTTCATTTAATATACTTAGTTTTCAGCATTGATTTTCACAAGAGTTTGAATTACAACTTTTCTCCCCATTTCTACCCTCCCTCCCACTCCAAGATGGCATATATTCTGGTTGACCTGTTCCCCAGTCAGCCCTCCCTTCTGTCACCCCACTCCCCTCCCATCCCCTTTACCTTTCCTTTCTTGTAGGGCAAGATAAATTTCTATGCCCCATTGCCTGTGTATCTTATTTTCTAGTTGCCTGCAAAAACTTTTTTTTGTTTGTTTTTGAACATCTGTTTTTAAAACTTTGAGTTCCAAATTCTCTCTCCTCTTCCCTTCCCACCCACCCTCCCTAAGAAGTCAAGCAATTCAACATGGGCCACATGTGTA
>JAQQSZ010019326.1:0-10388 GCA_028646595.1 Phalanger gymnotis
AAAAAAAAAATCTTAATTAAAAAAGTGGAATCTTTGACAAGCCCCCTCCTGCTTTCCTTGAGGACAAGATGCAAAAAAAGAGAGTAAAGAGCACAGTGTGGCCGATGCAGAATTTTTTGAATACTTAGATTCAAGAAAGATTCAATAATGCCTCATCATCAACTTGGAAGATGTTCTCCTCTGTTGCATCTCCCCCACAATGCAAAACTATTTTTTTGGCTATTAATATATTCTGTGTTCACTTACATGTGTATATTTATTTTCACCCATTAAAATTTTTTTCCTCATGGACAGACACTACATCCTTTTTGTCTTGATATACCCAGAATCTTCACTAGGTATTAATTAAAATAATGTACTAATAAATTATTGTGAATTCGATTTATTTGTCACTTACTTGGACAAACCAACATTGGCATGCTTATGAAATTTCCAGATGGCAAAAATCCAGGAGGGACAACAATGACACAGAGTGATCTATTCAAAGTTAAAAAATATCTCAACAGGCCAGAACTTCCATTTAAATCTAAGAAGATTAAATTCTGCAAGGAAATGTGCAAAACCTTACACTTATGTTATTTGCTATCCAATGTGTTCCCTCCCAGAAATTGTGCTTCATATTCTAACTCACACAACCAGTTTCAGGATATGTATGTAAATGCATGTGTTTGTGTAGGTGTGTGTGCATCTTTGCATTATTCTAATAGCTATTGTTGATAATTTTAGCCCAAAAATCTCATAAGAAAATGCATGTTGTCTCACTGTAATTACAAAATTCATAATTTTATTCTACTTATAATTCCAAATAAAACTAAGTAAACGTTTATGGAATTTCAATTAATTATTACAAATATATTATGCGGCATATTCTAGAAGCATTAAAAGAAGAAATCTAGGAAGAAAACAAATGCTTACTCTTATCTGTCCGATTTCATGATAAATGTCTTTCTCCTATTCATTTTGTTGAGTTAAAATATTTTAATAAAGTGATAAATAAGATTATTTTATCATTTTATGTATATTTATATGTTTATGTATATTCGTGTATATGAATATATGTAGTGTGTGTGTCTATGCATTGACAAGAGCTCATTAGGAATACACAGTGTCCCACCTCTTAGATTTTCTCTTCAGTTACTACATGCATATGTAGTATCACAAATAGAGAATAACTAGTGATTAGAGAGCACCTTAATATCAGCAAATCACTTTATGTAAATTATCTCATTTAATTCTGAGGACAAGCCTGTGAGGTAAGTCCACAGATGTCATCATGAAGATTTCTGGAGGAGGACGAAGTGGCTCAGACAGATGAGACAGCTTACCCATGGGTAAACGGTTAGTGAATTTCTGACTAAAGATGTTACTCAACAGGCATTTATTAATCACTTACTGTATGACAGGCACTGGGCTAAGTGTTGGGGATCCAAAAAAGGCAAAAGAGAGGTGCCAGTATTCCAGAAATTTACAATCTGATTGAGAGATAAGTAAATAAAGATATGCACACAAACTGTCTAGCATATTATTTAAAGGAAATGTCAAGTACAAAGATTTTTTTAATTTTATATTAATGGAATAAAACAAATATATACATAACATAGTATTATAAAAAAAAGATGATTGCTCATGAAACGGCAAATTCACAACCTATACATTGCTATTCATTTTAAATATATAGTAAAGTTGTCCTGTAAGCCTTTTTTTTTCTCTTCCTGGATGGCCATCATTAGGCTTATGTGTGTATACATGTACAGTTATTCTATATATGGTTCTTTTACAATTTCTTTCTCTGGATGCAGATAGCATATATCTTCATATGTCCTTTTTAGTCAATTTGAGTATTTACACTAGTCAATGTAACTTATGTGCTCAGTCATCCTTAAAACAAAATTTCTATTATCATACAAAATGTTCTCCTGTTTCTGCTCATTTTATTCTTCATTATTTTGTGTCAGTCTTTCCATGTTTTTGTAAGATCAACGATCTCATCATTTCTTGTAGCACAGTAATATTCCACCACAATCATACACCACAACGTGTTCAGGCTAGATTTTTGTCCTAATCTGTCTGACTCGACATCCTTTACTTTTCCCATTTTGCTATACTGCTCTCTACGTGAGACCCCTTAGCAAAATATTACACTTCCCAGAACCTATCTGGCCTGTGGACATAGGTAGATGGGACAGCAAAGGGGAGAGCTGGCTAAGCACGTTCACAGAAACATCTTGGGTTTGAAGTCCCACCCTTATTATGTGCTCAATGCTTTTCAATAACCTCTTTCCTAGTCCCTGCTGCTAACAATGCCAAAGGCCTTAAATGCAAAGAGGTTATGCCTGGTGGCTGCTGCTCCAAGGATGGAGGCAGAGTTGGTGACCTTCTTGCCTGCTCACTATCAGGACCAGCAATGCAAAGCACATGAATTAGTAAGTGAGTCTAGGGATTGGTGTCTCCAGGTTGGCCCCATGTCAAAGAGCCCTAATATAGTGAAATATTGCAAATGAATAGCTGAAGTCATAAGTTAAGTAGGATCCTTCTACAAACCTGGAAGCAGAGCAAATCTTAACAAATTATTTTCCCTTAGAGACTACTGGCTGCTCTACAGTCACCATATACAAAACATTCCATTAAACTCTGCTCTGACCATAGGGACCACACTGAAGTCTTCCAGGAGACCATTATCTTGCCTGTGATTCTTTGTTAATCTTCCTCAGTATTAGGAGGAATACAAAGAACCCTTGACATAGAAGTCAAGACCTAGTTTGTAATCATGCATTCCCTTATTGTGAGTCCCCAGTGAAGACAGTGATGTTTTCAAAGTTTTAGTCTGTTCACGTATAAAGTTAGGATAAAAATCCCAGCTCCATATGCCTATATTGTGAGAATCAATGTATCCTTGGATACGAAAGAAGTAATGTAGTGTAGGGAAACAGTTATTGGATTTCAGATGAAAATGCAGGTTTGGAGTCCTTTTTCTGCCCGTTTTCAGTTGGTACCAATTGCACATTGATAAAATTCAACTCAATCAAAGCATCAATGACATGGATAAAGGTGTCAGGCTTATAACATTTTCAGATCACTCATGTCTAAGACAGTTATTTAACATTACAATGACATATTTTTCATGCTTTGCAATCCACATTCATGATGGCACGAGAGGTATTAGACAAACAAAAGAAAAGGTATTGTATTTGCCTACGTATAAGATGCTCCCATGTATAGGACACACCTTAATTTTGGTGCCTGAAATTTGAAAAAAAATGTATTACACAAAGTTATTGAATTCAACTTTTATTCATCTTCTCATAGCTTTCAGGCATGTTTTGGGCAAGCCTGGTGCATGTACACACACTCAGTCCACTCTTTTTCATGGACCTGAAGCACCAATTGTGTCCTTCTTTGAAATCAGCACCTTCTTTTTCACCAGCAATTCTTCTTGCCGCATGCTGAACCATCTTTGTGGACACAGGAATTCCAATTGCCCTTTGCTCTTCAATCCATATCTTCAATTCCCTCTCTAAATCTATCCATTTTGCTGACTTGCCACTCATGGCCTTCTTCTGCCGTGGCATTTTCGGTAAGTTTTCTTCTTCCAGTAGCCAGTCTCAGATTGTTTACTTAGGTGGAGGAGGACCAAACTTACATTCAGCAGCACAATGACCACTCACTTTTGCAAACTGGATCATTTTTAACTTGAATTCAGCACTGTACAAAATCTTTTCTGAGCCATTTCTGGGAAGAACATGGGAAAATGTAACCTAATATATTGGTAACAAATGCAAAACAATGAGGGCAAAGACAACAAGTGTGAAAAAGTGGGAAATGCAAGTAAAAAATCTACAACCACTGTATAAGATGCACCCACTTATTTTACCCCAAATTTTCAGGAAAAGGTGCACCTTATACTTGGGGAAATACGGTAGTTTGATATGTCCCGGTAGGGTTATGTGAACAAGCCAAGCTCCAAAGGTACTGATGGAATCCTTTTTTTCGGGGGTGGGTGGGGGAAGGCAATCAGGGTTAAGTATCTTGCCCAGAGTCAAACAGATTTTAACTCAGGTCCTGCTGAATCCAAGAATGGTGCTTTATCCAGGGTATCACCTAACTGCCTTCCTAGGAGCAATTCTTGAGAGGGATTGAAGGAGGGACTCACAGAATCTTAGAGTCAGAGAGCTCTCAGAGGTCATCAGATCTAAACCACACCTGAAAAGGAATATTCTGTATAACATAACCAATAGATGGAAACCCAACTGATGATATAAAGTGAAGGATTATTCAAGGTATGCCACCAGTTGTGAAGTACTCCATTTTTCAGGAAACATTTTCCCTGCTTCAAGCTGAAATGTCACTGTGAACATTTCAGCCATTCCTTTCTGTTCTGCTTTCTACAGACCAGCAGAATGGCCCTAATCTCTTTTCTGTGAGACACATTTTCATATCTTTTACTGAGCCATACTGAAATTTTCATTCATTAAGATAAATATACTCATTTGTTCCTTTATTGTTCCTTAAGCAGCATCATCTCAAGTAAATCTAACCTTTACATTATCCAGGTATCGATATATTTTTCCAAAATATGACAACTAGGACTGAAGAAAATGATCAGGTGTACTCGGAAAGGGGATAGCTAGGTGCTGCAGTGGATAAAACACTGGGTCTGGAGTCAAAAAGTTCTAACTTCCAATCCAACCTCAGACATTTACTAGCCATGTAACCCTGGACAATTCACTTAGTCTCTATTTGCCTTAGCTTCTCATCTATAAAATGGAAGACACTGGAGAAGAAGAGTTAAACCACTTCAACATCTTTGCCAAGAAAACCTCAAGAACAATATTCATTGGGTTGGATAGAGTTGGATACAATTGAACAACAGAGCAACAAAAACTCTGAAAAGGACAGAGGGTAGATGTACCATTACCACCTCATTAGGGACAAATTGTTTCTCAATGTCGTCATATACGGCATGAATATTTTTTCTTCCAAGTATACCATTGACTGATATAATACTGGTAGCCCACTAATCCCCACTATAATTATACACTTGAACCATGCCTTCTTTATAGTGACCTGGGACCAGTTGATTTCAGCATCTCCAAATTCAATTCACAAACAGAGAATTGGGAGTGACAAGTGGTTGGAAGAAACAGCAAAAGCCTACTAAATAGTTGGGCCTCACTTAATTCTTCTGTGAAATCCATGACTGCATTCAACTTGAAGTCCAACTTTAACCAATTTCAAAGTCCCTCTGAACCCATGAAGAGTTCTGAACTCTCATAGACCATGTTTGGTTCTGGATAATAATGTACAAAAATGATTGTGCTCTCTCTCTCTGTCTCTCTCTCTCTGTCTCTGTCTGTCTGTCTGTCTGTCTGTCTCTCTCTCTCTGTCTCTCTCTCTGTGTGTGTGTGCATGGATGGGGGTGTGTATGTGTGTGTTTCTCACTCTGTCTCTGTCTATCTCTGCCTCTGTATATCTCTGTATGTCTCTGTCTCTGTCTCTCTCTGTCTCTGTCTCTCTCTCTGTCTCTCAGTCTCTCTCTCTCTCTCTCTCTCTCTCTCTCTCTCTCTCTCTTTCTCTCTCTCTCTTTATTCCTGTCTGTCCTTAACTTATTAACACTGCATAGAGTTGTTCCTGAAATATCTACTCAAATGCTGATAGCATAGCATATTCCTAGGTTTTTCCCACTGTGGTCAATATAGGTCTCCAGCTCTTACAAAATAAATCAGGATACTAAATCCTGCCAAGCCTTTATTTAGTCCCATGGGAAAATCAAAAGATGTAAAAAATCCCTCCCAAGAATCCCTATTCAGAAACAGAAATAGATAAAGCATCGAAAGAACCAATTACCTAGAATGGAATTGATATTGAAGTTGGCATCAGGATATTGCAATAACATTACAATGAAATACATCTCTCCTACACAAAGTTCTTTGCAGGCCTTTACAAACATCCTGTGGTTTATATTCCTTCTCAAAGGTAGCAGTACTATGGTGGTGTTCTGGAGCTAGTTCCAGGTGACACGTGAAGAAAATTAAATTTTGAGTCTGAGCACGTGGACTGTAGAAATAAGGAAATGCTATAAATCAGGACTTATTACTTTGTTGATCTAGATTTCAGAAAGTGATAGAGAAAATCATTACATAGATTAAATTTCAAAGCATGCCACAAATACAGGTTGTGCTTGTTTTTTTTTTTTTCTGCAGAGCACTTAAGCATTTCCCAGCGTCTCTCTGTTTTATGGACTGTTGAATAAGCAAACATCAAAGCTACACCTTCCAAGTAACCCAGGGACTTTCCTCCTCAAACTGTTCAAAAATTATGTAACTGATCTTTCCCTTTCTAGGAATGTTGCTACAATGGCTAAAATGCACTTGAATGTGTATTGTGATGGCACACACCCACACAGTGTATCCACACAGTGGATACCTTGGAATCAGGAGGACTCATCTTCATGACTCAAATAGAACCTCAGTAATTTATTAGCTGTGTGGCACTGGACAAGTTTCTTAACCCTCTTTGGTCACTTTCCTCAACGGTGAAGTAAGCTGGAGAAGGAAACGGGAAACCAGTATCTTAGCCAAAAAAAATCCAAAAATAAAGTCACAAAGAATCAGATACAACTGAACAACAACAAGAAGACACCAAACACATATGTTTTTATTCTACATGACAATCTTATAATAGATAGAAGATACCATTAAGGCCATGTAGTAATGAGAAAACAGATTGGGGCTTACCTCAATATATATAACATGAAAGTGGCTAAGACAACATAAATTTACATGTCTCATGACTCCAGAACTATGACACTTTCTATAATATAATGTTGTCTTTGAAAAAGTTTAGATCATACTTCTGTATTCATAGGGAAAATAGCCTGATTTGGAGCTTGATCCCAGAATAAGGAAGGTACAGATTGGATTTTCTCTGTAAGAAAATAGATGATCTAATTGTAGTCATTGTACCCTAACAGGTTTTCTAAAAGCATTCTTGAGCTCTTTATTCCTAATACTGTAGACCAGAGGGTTCAACATAGGGATGACTGTGGTGTAGAACACTGAAGCCGTTTTGTCTGAGTCCATGGAGTGGCTTGAATTGCGTTGGAAGCACATGTAGATAACTGTCCTATAAAATGTGGACACTGCTGTAAGATGGGAAGCACAGGTGGAGTTCTGGTGGCCTTCTACAGAATGGATCTTCAGGGTGGTGATGAAGATTAACAAATAATAAGTAAAGATGACAAGAAATGGGAAAAGGGCATTAAATGGCCCTAAGATGAAGACTAGTAATTCAGTGCCATTAATATGAGTGCTAGAGTGGACTAAGAGAGGGAGAATATCACAGAAAAAGTCATGGACAAGAGTGGACTTACAAAAGGAAAAGCTAAACATGTTTCCTGTGACTATGGAGGAAGACAAAAAGCCACAGATGTAAGCACCACTGGCCAGATGTGCACATATAGTTGATGTCATGGTGGTGGTGTAATTTAGGGGCATACAAATACCTGCATGGTAATCATAGGCTGTGGAGGCTAAGAGATAACTTTCAGCAATAACAAAGGCCCCGAAGAAAAAATACTGCACAGTATATGAATTATAGGATATACCTTATCCCCTGTGAGGAGCCCAGCCATCACCTTTGGTATCACAGCTGAGGAGTAGCCAAAATCCACCAGAGAGAGGTTACTGAGGAAAAAGTACACAGGAGTATGGAGGTGGGAATCCCAGGAACTCAGAGCAACTGTGTCCAGGTTATCTACAAGGGTAACGAGGTAGATGAAGGTAAACATTATGAAGAGAGGAACCTGAAGCTCTGGAACATGTGTTAATCCTGTTTGGATGAACTCATTCACTTCAGATCTGTTCTCCATAGATATCATTTGAGAGTGATGTCGTTTACCTGAAACAAAAGAGTAATCATCAGAAAAATCCACTTTGCAAGATGAAGGACTCCCCTTCTTTTTGTTGTTGTTTTTGTTGCTGTTGCTTTTTTGAGGAGGGAAGGCAGGGAAATTGGTGTTAAGTGACTTGCCCAAGGTCTCACAACTAGTGTGTCCAGGCCAGATTTCAGCTCAGGTCCTCCTGAATCAAGGGCCCATATTCTACTTACTGGGCCACCTAGCTGCCCACAAGACTCCACTTCTAAAGACATGGAGAGCAACTAATCTTCCGTGAGAGCTAGAAATAAACATTTCAGGCACCAAGAACATCTCCATAGTTGTTATCACAACCATTCCAAGCACCCCAAATTCACTCATCCATTGTCTCATAAAAAGAGAAACACTCGTGCATTACTTTTCACTTTGCTTAATCAACTACAAATTTCACCACCTTCAAAGTGATAGTTCCCACTTCAGGAAATGGAAGTGCCTTATTCTCTGGAAAATATCAGCACAAGAGGGGTCGTTACTGTTGGTCAGGATTGGAGAATTAGTGCTTTTCTTATTAATATGCTTCACTCTTATGAAGAAGAGAGAAAAAGAGAATAAAGAAGAAGAGGGAGGAACCAAATTTGAGGAAAGTTTAAAAAATTAAGAGAAGGGTGGAGAGAATCAAAGATAGTTGACCAAGAGTTCCCTGGGATCCTACACACTCCTATAATAATTGTAGCTTTAAAGTTTACATGATCAAGTGAAGTCACCAATTCCTGACTAAGGACAGTAGCCAATGGACACCAGTTGCATACCTGTGGGTATTATCTGTACAACAGACCATTGGTTGATCCCTTAACAATAAATATATGATTTCTAATTTTGTTCTCTTCACAAAGCCTGTACCTTTTTCAGTTCTCTACCATCAATAGTGTGGAAACAGAAGGCAGACAAAAATAGAGATATTTGTCTTTCTTTTCCGTGTATGATTTTGGGTCCCAAAGAGATCACCAATTTGGGGGCTACCCTCCTTCCAGTTTGAGATAAAATCTCACCTACAAGGAACTTTTCTTGATCCATTGATCTCAAGTGCAGTGCTTTACCCATTTTGATTATCTCTAATTTCTCCCAGATTCAGATTTTGTTAACTGATTTTTCCATATTATTTACGCAGAGATTATGGTCTCCTTTGTGGTAGAGACTATATTTTACCTTTCTTTGTGTTCTCATTGTTTATCACATTTCTTGAAATAATAGTCACTTAATGAATGAATATTAACTCTGTGATTGGCCAGTAGTAACCTTCAATATCAGAACTAAGCTAAGTTGGCCTTTAGGAATCAGACATATACATAGGACAATCTTGGGCACCACTTTAAGTCTTTAGATCTTGAAAGAACCTCTCACAGTTGTCCTGTTGTTGTCCTTTAATCTTGGAGTACTTGCTTTCATCTCTCTTAGCAGGAGTTAGTAGAAATTTTTGTAGAATTTATAAAGAGGCTGCCACATGCTTTCTATAATAATTTGTATATTGAAAAAATACATATAGCAAACTGAATAAGAAAATCTGCAGTCAGCATGGTTCCTCAGAGATCATCTGCTTCAACTCACATCTGATCAGGAGTCACTTTTTTCAAAGCCTTCCAAAAAGCATGAAAAAGTAGAAATGGAGAATGGCAGGTTAAGGAAGGAGAAAAAAAGGTAAGAGATACATAGGTCTAGTTGCACATTGGGTTCCCCAAGGAATTGTGCCTCACATGCAAGATGAATTAGTATTTCTAATACATGAAAACAAATATGGCTACCAAGGTATTTTTTTCTTGATTAAAGTGGCCATCCCTTGACTCACTTCTTACAGTGGAGTGGGCTTTGACCTTTGAGTCAAGAAGATGTGGATTTAAATCCCACCTCAAAATCTCATTAATTGTATATGTGTGGACAAATCACTTAAATCGATCAGCCTCACATTTCTTATCTGTAAAAGGGGAAGGACATAACAATAATGGGCTTTATCTCAAACAATTTTCTGGAAGATTCTAATGGGAAAACCAATGTAAAGCTCTTTCTAAATGTTACATAAATGTGAACTATTACTATTCCAGGTAAGGAATCTCTCTCCCTTATATTTTCTTGTCAAACCCCTCCCTAAAGTTTTTACAGCCTTGCCTGGAACACAGTATATTTCTAATCAACATTAATAACTTGTGTTCATCTGGACTGTGCAGTCACTCATCCTTCAAGTGGCTCCTTCAGTTACTGAAGAATGATGAGCTCAAAAAGCTGCAAATAGTGGATAATAATATGTATTTATAGAGCCCTTGGATATTTACACACAATTTCCATCCACAATCTCATTTGACACCTAAGACAGCAACATGAAATAGGTACCACAAGTATAATTATGCGTACCTTATGGATAAAGGAATGGAAGTCAAGTGACTTACCCATGGGGAAAGTGAGTCACTCTATGACATACAGAAGGATTTTATGCAGGTCTTCCTTTCCATGTCCAGCAATGTTT
>JAQQSZ010019327.1:0-10388 GCA_028646595.1 Phalanger gymnotis
CTGGGCTTAAATCTTCAGCAGGCTCTTCACTCCTGCTCTGATCAGCCACTTAATTCCTCCCACCAGGTGGGCCTGGGGCCAGAAGCAACTGCAGCTGAATTTCTAAAGCTGCCCCGCCTCCATTGCCCCAGGGGTGGTAGGTGAACCGCAAACTCCATCTCTTCCCGCAGCTTTTCCCACTAACCTTCTGTGTTGTCTTTGCTGTTTGTGGGTTGTGAGGTCTGGTACATGCCACAGCTCAGTAATTCAGCATGCTAGGGCCCTCTCCGCTCCACTCCTGGTCTCGTCGGTCTGCCATCTGCCGCGCCGCGCTGTGCCTCACGCGCTGGGCTCTGCTTGGCTTAGCTCCGCTCCCCTCAGCTGGGAGCTGGGAGTTCCATGCGGGACAGACCTTACCCCAAGACCATCCAGGCTGTCCTGGGCTGGAGCCCTGCTTCCCTCTGCCACTTTGTGGGTTCTGCAGTTCTAGAATTGGTTCAGAGCCATTTTTTTATAGGTTTTTGGAGGGACTTGGTGGGGAGCTCACGCCAGTTACTGCTTTCCAGTCGCCATCTTGGCTCCGCCCCCCCCTGTACTAATGCTTTTTTGAAAATTAATACTAATTAAATTGGCAAAAAAATGTGTTTCATTTCATTTTGAAAGGCAAAAAAGTAAATAAAGTTTAGTGGTTTTAGTAAAGTCAGTAAAGATGAACATAGCAGATCACAATAAAAGTATTAGTCTAATCTGGTGGATTGGTTAGATATTTCCTAATTTTAGCCTCAATTTTCAATATTCTCAGCCACAACATCTTATACTTGGCTGAGAAAATAAGTGTCCATAGAAAGCACAATTATTTCAAGGGTAAAATATTACAATGACTTGCATAATAGAATCTGAGTTCATTACATTTCTTTTAGGCCTGTGCCTTCATTATCTTTAGGCTTATCCTTGTTCTTTTGGCCACATACTCTAATATTTCAATTTGCGTGTCTGCTTTAGAAAGTCTCTTGTTCACACGCAAAATATTTTGGAATCTGATGGAGGAATTTAGATGACAAAAATAAAGACTATAAAAAAGGCTTTCTGGATATTTTCCTTAATTCAACTTAAAATATACCTTTTACAAATAGCGAGCATTTAAACATAGCATTTTCCTCATGTGAAAAGTCAATTACACAGGATGATTGATGAAGAGGAAAAATAAATAGAAGGTAGAGTGGCAGAAGGTGAATGAATCAATCTACCTCTTTCTGTAATTGTGTTCTTTTTTCCTCAAAAGACAGGAACTCTACTTGCAACACTTCTAATTCATTTTCAGTCTTTGCATATCTTGATTTAATTCTTTATCCAAGTACATTTTTTATATTTTGTCACTATATAGAACGGAGTATCTTAGGTCATTTGCAGAGTTACTGGCATTGTGATTACTACTCTGGAATAACTTTTCTTTTAGTTTTGTTTTCTCATTTAATTTTGTTGCAGTAGTAAGTTTAAACTTTTTTTCTTGGATGATTGATTTCATATCATCAGAGTGAGTAAGCCAAATACCAAAATGGCTTCCTAGACCAATTAATTGTAGCAAATGTCCTGAATCTGGTTCCAAATTTGTGGTATTTCTGTTCAGACTTTCTGCAAGTTGCATACCAAATGCTCCATCTTCCTTCATTTTGTTTGTAGCTATTTGTGAGTCCACTATTTTTATATTCTCTGCATCATATACAGCATCCTCTTCATTTAAATTGCAAGTACATTCAATTTCTGGCTTATTATCATTCTCATGGTGTAGACTGCTACTTTCTGAGCATAGATTAGATGATGACTGAAGAACATTTTCTTGGAAAGTGAGCTTTAAACTATGTAAAACAGAATGTTCCAGACTGTACTCCCTTTGTTCAGGAAATGGCTGAACTCCTACATTGAGAGGGCCTCCATATTTCCCCATTTCCTCAATATCACTTGAGCTATTTGTCAAATGAGGGGATGCTTCCTGTAATTGTTTCGATTCCTCTTCAAAGTCATCTTGTGATTTCTCTTCTTGTAGTTTGTCTGTAGGCTGATCAGCAATTTTGTCTTTTTCATAAATTTTACCAAATACCTGCTTTAACTCAGTTGTAATGATTTAAAAATTCTTTTTGACTTCCATTTTCTCCTCTTCAGTCCACTTTTTTTTCATACCTTTCTTCCCAATTTGTATTGCATCCAAATGCATATCAACAGTATTGGATTCTAAATCTTGAGACATTCTTTTCAGATGCAAAAGTGGAAAATTAGGTGGCTTTACTTGTTTCTTAGGTGTTGTTTGTTCTGGTATGTTGGCAGTTTCTAAAGTATTTTTTTTCTTGTGTAATGAAATATGGAAGAAGAAAAATTAAAGAATAAATGAACAATAGTTAAAATTAATCTCTTAAACTTAGGACCTTATCTATTCCCAAATCATTGTGTTTCAAAGGAATGTTAAAATTATTCAAACTTTCCCTAAATGACAGAGCAAATAAAATTTCAAAGCAAGTTTCATCCAGGGTAACTTGGCTTAGGGTAAATGTGTTATTATCCATGTATCATACTATATTCCTAACAAAACAAACAGGAACAATTTCCCATTTCATATCTTTTTTTGGTCTCACAGTACAATATTTTTCAAATTAGGTTAAAAACAGACAATAATTTTGAATGGTCAAAATTATAATAAAGATACATTCTGTCTAATAAAAAAACAAACCAAATATAATATAAACTTGGGATGGGATAGGAAACTCACCTCACTATTACTTTTAAATAGTGAGATTCTTTACTATATTTATGTATTTGCAAATTTCTGACTTTTACATTTCTTTAAATTGAAGGTTAGTTACAAGTATAAAAATAGCAACTCTAAATTATGACATAAGTCTATGGGAAACTAGAAAGCGATTTAAAATAACTATTGTCATGAGATGTATCTGTATAGATTGTCCATGTCTAAGTTTGGTTCCAGTAAAAATTACCTCTCTGATTATTTTACTAATTGGAGGGTAGGAATTGGCCAAGAGAAGAGACATGATTTTTGTACATAATTCTGAGCAAGAAATAAGAAATGATTACAATATACAACTTAGATCCAGCAACAGAATTAGTGGGGATTATGGGGTAAGAAATGACTGCTTCAAAACAACCAAGTAAGACATGATTCCCTGACCCAATGCAGGTAAGAAGTATGGATCAAACTGTAAAAGCAAGAATCTCCAAATGTTGAGATGTACTGGCATTATAGTCCCATAATTAGTTTACATGGGATAAACCACAGTACTGATAGCTTACATATAAATATTCTTGAATAAATTACATAAGGAATGTTTACATGACAGAATCACATTCTATCATTTACAAATGACCACAATGAACTTTTTTGTTGTTGTTCAGTCATAGCCAAGTCTTTGTAACCCTATTTTGGGTTTTCTTGATAGAGATACTAGAGGAGTTTGCCATTCCTTCTCCAGATTATTTTACAGATGAGGAAACAGAAGCAAACAGGGTTAAGTGACTTGACAATGGTCATACAAGTAGTGACTTTCTGAAGCCATATTTGAACTAACATATTTGAATCTTCCTGACTCCAGGCCTAGCACTCTATCCACTGTGCCACTTAGCTGTCTATACCAAAATAAACTACTTTAAATTACTTAAAATATCATTTTCCCAAAACCAGACATTTTAAAATTCATAATTTAAATGAGATGGCAACATTTTCTTTGACTGATTTTCACCATATTTCAAATTCATAGATCCACGGAATCTCTAAGTTGGAAGGAAATTAGTTCATGACATTTGGACAGAAATCTTTTTTTATTTTTTTTTATTTTTAGTTTACTATACTCAGTTCCACATGTTTTTGAGTTCCAAATTTTCTTCCCGTCCCTCCTCTCCCCTCACCCCCCCCAAGACAGCATGTAATTTGATATATGTTCTACATATCCTTTTGCATGAAACTTATTTACACAATAGCCAAGTTGTAAAGAAGAATTATGGCCAATGGAATGAATCATGAGAAGTAAGAAACGAAACCAAAAACGAAGAGAAAAAAAGAGAGCAAATAGTTTGCCTCAATCTGCATTCGGACTCCATAGTTCTTTTTCTGGATGTAGATAGCTCTTTCCATCATGAGTCCTTTGGAGCTGTCTTTGAACATTATATTGCAGAGAAGAGCCAAGTCTATCAAAGGTAGTTATCACAGAAGCAATGTCTGTGATTGTGTACAATGTTCTCCTGGTTCAGCTCCCCTCACTCATCATCATATCATGTAATTGTACAGAAATCTTAACTAAAATATCCCTAACAAGTTGACAATTTGCTTCCAGCTGGAGACATCTAGTGTTTGGGTACATACCATTTTCTAAATCAGTTATGTTAATTATTGCTCTATTAATTAATGATAGAGAAGCCATTATTTTCTTTAATGAACAAAAATTAAGTTATGATAGAATCATTTCATGTAAATGGCTCAAAAGGTTATTGTATCCCTAGATCATAATCACTTTCTATTGCATATCATAGCTCCTCCTTGAGCTGAAACCTAAGCATTCTAAGAAAATAATCAATTAACTGACTAGATGGTGGTGCTATTTGGGCAATATTTAGATTAAAGTTCTATAATACATTCGTGAGGTTAAGTTATACAGTAACAAATTTCTGATCATTAGGAAATAACATTGAAATGGTGATTTCGATAGTTGTTTATAGGGCAGTGATATAGTAAAGAAAACTGTGTAGGCTAGGCAAAGTATAGGACTGAAGGCCCTGGTTGTGAACTGGAACCTGGTATTAGAAATATTCTATGGGACGGTAAGACTCTGTGACCTGATTCATCTTTCACTCCCCCCCGCCCCACCTCCTGTTTGTGCAGGATATAACAACTAAGTGAAATATGACAACAAGACTCTAAATCAGATTCTCACTTGGATAGAACATCTGAAACATGGATTTTGGAACTCTAATTTCTGTTAAGGAAGACATTGTCAGGAGGCTCTAGAGTATGGGGCATCCTGACACCATCTTCATTGAGTTCAAGTTACATGATTAGGATTAGCATCTCAAGACACTGAAACTAAGTTGCATTGGGGGATGAAGAATCTTTGTCTTAAATCTTTGAGTAGTTACAGTTTAGCAAGGTGCTGCCATGGCACTAGAAAAAGGTGAATGTTCTTGGGTTCTGGTAAATTCCAGCCTGAATTATCAAAGTAATATTCATGCATACTTCCAAAAAAGGTTTTAAGAGGGGATAATTAAGAATTGATACGAGTTCATTAAAAACAAGTTATGCTAGACACCTTATTAGTTTCTTTCTTTTTTTTTGGAAATTGTTAGTAGACTAGAGAATAGAAGACTAGATTCAAGGAATGTCAAAGACACAATGTGCCTTTTTCAATAATTTTTCAAAAACAATTTTCAACAATTTGTGAAAAAATTTCTCACCAAATCTTTGTGGACTAGATGAAAAAATGTAGATGGTATTAAAGGAAAATTATGTAGGTTTGGAGCAGCTTCACTGGGAACACCCAGTGAACACTAATTTAATCTGGGGGGCAGTAGGTAATTTTATCCTCAGTCTTGTTCTGCTCAACATTTTACAGTCAGGAGGAAGTGATATATAGAATGCTTATTATCAGATTTGTAAATGTCATGGAATTGGGAGAGGCTGCTGATAAGTCACAAAACTGAGATTCCAAAGCATTTTGATAGGTTGGAACAGTGGGCTAGTGATAAGAAGATAGTTTAAAGGGGATAAATGCAAAACTTGGACTTTAAAAAAAAAACAGCTGTGTATGTACACAGTGGGAGAAACAGTTTTTCAAAGGAGTTCCTGAGAGAAAGATCTAGAAGTATTTGTTAGCCGGTCATAAGTTAATACTGATGTGGCTATCAAACAGGCTAATGAGATCTTCGTCTGCAGCAAAAGTAGTACAGCATCTTGAGTAACAGACATGACAATCCTCTACTCTGTCCTGGTCAGGTGACATCTGTATTATTATGCTTAGATAGGACACTGGAAAACTGCAGTGCCTTCAGTAGAACTAAAAGAGAGCTTAGAAGTCATCCATGATTCATATAGCAGTAAGGTCTGCTAAGCAAGTGGGGGTCTCAGTGTCTAGTCTGTAGGAAAGAAGATTTAAGGGATACTAGGATAATACTCATCAAATATTTAGAGGATTAGAATGCTGAAGGGCGTGACTTGTTCAGCTTGACTCTTTAAATCAGAACAGGAACCCACTGTGGACATTATAGGAAGGTAAATTATAGCTCAACCTAAGGAAAATATCCCCAACAAACAGGGCTGCTCAAATAGACAATAGGCTGCTTCATTTGAGAAAATTTTTAGTCATAGAAGGTCTTCAACTACTTTGGAGGGCTATTACAGACAGGATCGATTATTTGAGTTAAGGACAAACTAGATTAACTTTGATCCTCAATGCCAAGATTTTATTATTATGGCATACATTAACATTGTAAAACACTGATAGAATTTAGTGTATTTGTCTAAAATGATACGCATTCTCAGATATTGACATTCCAAGTTATTATCCTGCCATTGATGACCAATAATTTTAGCCTGGCTAAAATCAGGACTAAGATACTCTTTCATATGCATTCAGAGCCATGGTAATTCTATTATCACAATTATTTTGCCTACAAAGGGCAAAATAATTATATGATCAGATAGTAAAATTTAACTTATCATGTAAGAAATTTATAAAAATGACAGCAGTAAACACTATCCAGGGACTTTTTCTTTATTCTACTATTACACAACTAGGATGAAGTTTTGCAGTTGGCCCCTGAAACATCAAAGAAAATTTCAACTCCTGAAATCAGACTAAAATGCACTTAAAAGTAAACTAAGTTCTAACATACTTCCAATAAAACTAGCATGAATGGCACTTTTACTGAAGTAAAATATCAGAAATTTGAATATCATTTTTACATACTTGTTCTGGGTCACTTTTATCAAAACTTTGTTGGCTTCCCTCTGATGACCCTTTAAATTCCAATTCTCATGTTAAATCTTTATGAATATTTAATCAAAAAATTATTTTATTTAGAATTACTTTTCTTACATAAATGAAATTCCCTTATTAATAGTAATGGCAGTTATCACAGCTATAATTTATCTATTGTAATCTATTTTTAAATGAGATAAAAAGGTAAGAAATTTCTATTTTACTAATTATGCATTTAGCTGATTATTTTGTAATCTACTGCTAAATTTTAAGTTTCTTGTGAGATACTCATTTCATACCAAATCACAGAAAGCTGTGAAGATTGACTTATATTTTTAATCTAGTTAAAAGTGTTACATTTGAAAATGAAAGGTAAACTGAGAGACAATGGTCTGTGCATGATCAATTTATTAGTTAGGGTAGCAGTAACCAATAAATTGAGTCAATGGTCTTTCTCCATGATGAAAGAACATGAGATAGGGAATACCAACCTTCATAGAGTTTGGGGAAGTACAAGAGAACAAAGAACAGAGTTGGGTAGGTGAGAAAACAACGAGATGGGTCATAATAGAGTGATAACATCTTGGGGATGAGGACAATATGACTGACTGGAAATTCAGAACTAGAGGTGGGAACAACTCCTTCCTTCTCTCCTGATTAAGAAATGTTCATTACTTGAGACACCTGCAAGGTTAGACACAATGGACCAGATTTCTCTGGATAACAAGCCAGACATCCTTGAAGGACTGCTTGGTGGTACAACAATACTAGAACAGACTCCCTGGTATTCACATGCCTCCTTGTTTCAACAATCCGGCTAGCAGCTGCTGTGGTGGGGTGTAAAACCAAAAACAACCAGCTCACAGAATGCTGCAAGCCCAGATTCTTTTGATCTGCTTTACTAAGGAAAGCAACATTAAGGGGTTAGCAATTTCAATTTAATCCAGCATACAAATATCATTCACTTAATTCAAGAGAAAAAGCCAGCACCCTGAACTTCAGAGAAATACAAACAAATTACAAACATCAACAGACCAAATACAATTTATAGTTGCCAAGAGAACCATCAACATTTGAAGTCAGCCTGAAGGTCCTTACAGTGGCTGCCCAGAGTCTCGTGCCTCCAGGAGTGAGAGCCTTAGTTCTGGTGGCTCAGATGACATTTGATGATGTCTGAAACTGTACAAAAAGAGAGAACAGAGATATTTGCTTAAGGCTCTCACTCCTGGAGGTGTGGGACTCTGGGCAGCCACTCTAAGGGCATTCTGGCTGAACTCAGAAGTTGATGGTTTTCTTGGTAACTATGAATTGTATTTGGTCTGTTTGTAATTTGTTTGTATTTGCTCTGAATTTCAGGGTGCTGGCTTTTCCCCCTGAACTAAGTGAGTGATATTTGTATGCTAGAATAAAATAAGATCGTTCACCCCTTAACTTTGCTTTCCTTAGTAAGGCAGATCAAAAGAATCTGGGCTTGTAGAATTCTGTGAGCTGGTTGTTGTTGGTTTTACGCCCCCACGGTGGCTGCTAGCCAGCTTGTTGAAACATAAGTGTAAACAGATTTATTTAACACAAGAATAGAAAAGTGAGAGAACAAGAGAATTGGATTTCAAATTTAACTCATGATAAGATAGATGAATTTCTGAACTAAGTTCAGAGAAAAAGAATCATGACTTAGGCAGTAAAAGGAAAAAGTCAATTTTAAAAAGACAAAATCAATCTGATTATTTCAAAAGACAGAGAGAACAAAACCTAAATCTTAATATGTGAAATCACTGGCCAGGACTGTTTCAGAAGAAGTGGGGAAAAGCCCTCTTCTTTGATGCCATGTAACATAGGGAAATAAAAGTAAATGAGATCTGTATCATTAAGTAACTATAAGCTACTATGATTAAGCCAAGAAACACGAAAACAAGATATACAGGTAATACTCCAGCAGTTAATTCGAAATTCACTATAAAACTTTCAGGTACCTCAGAGCAACATAGACCATAAAAACATGGAAAGAAATTCACAGAGGTAAAAAGATTAACAGAACTTCTAAAGATTAGGAAGAGATAACTGTATATGACACAGGTCAAACAAATCTATTGAAACAAAACCAACATAAACAGTTAAACCTGAATATGAAAAAATTATCTTAATTTGTAGAGCTTCTAATTATAGTATTAAAAAGACATTCCTGGGGGGCAGAGCTACGATGGTGATGTGAAAACAGGGACTCGCTTGAGCTCTCCCCAAAATCCCTCCAATAACCTCTAAAAAATGACTCTAAACAAATTCTAGAGCTACAGAACACATGAAATGACAGAGTGAAATAAGTCTTCAACCCAAGACAGCCTGGATGGTGGCTGGGAAGGGGCTATCGCATAGTGCTGGGAGCAGTGCACAGCCCAGCATGGGCCCACCAAGATAGACCAGGCCAGAACAGAACAGATGAAGCAGGCCTCAGAACACTGAATCACTGGCAGCTGTGGCAGTTGCCAGACTTCTCAACCCACAAATGCCAGACTTCTCAACCCAACAAAAAAGACGACTGAGCAGGTCAGTGGAAAAACTGTTGCACCTGGGTGAGAGAAGTTCACAATCAGGCCCTAGTGCCAGGGGCGGCAGAGGTGGCAGCAGCAGGAAGTTCTGGCGCCTGCTGCTGGGAATCCTGTGGGGACAATCAACTGGCTTATCAGAGCAGGAGTGCAGGGATCTCTTTGCTGGCACTGAGGCAGGGTTCTCTTGCTTTGCCCTTCTTGGAACAGGGTCGCAGTCCTGGTTGGGGGTCCTTGAGGGAGGAGGAGTGCTGGGGTGGCAGAGCTTGTGGTGGCTGTGGAGAGGGAGTCCTCCTGGTAGTTACATGGCAGAAAGGAGTGCTTGCACTCACATACCGTACACAGGCGAGGAGAGGAGTATCATACTATATGAGACTAGAAGTAGCTCTGAAAACAGCAGCACAAAACCCCTGAAGCTTGGAACAGAGCACTCTCCACTCTGAAAGCAGTCATATCCTGACAAAGAGCTCAAAAATCAAGTAAATGGCTGGGGAAATGAGCTGGAAGTGTAAAAGTGTAAAAGGACTCAGACTATAGAATCTTACTTTAGTGACAAAGAAGATCAAAACATACAGCCAAAAGAAGTCAACAAAGTCAAAGAGCCTGCATTGAAAGCCTCCAAGAAAAATATGAATTGGTCTAAGGCCATGGAAGAGCTCAAAAAGGATTTGAAATATCAAGTAAGAGAAGTGGGGGGGGGGGCGGAGCCAAGATGGCGACTGGAAAGCAGTAACTGCCATGAGCTCCCCACCAAGTCCCTCCAAAAACCTATAAAAAAATGGCTCTGAACCAATTCTAGAACTGCAGAACCCACAAAGTGGCAGAGGGAAGCAGGGCTCCAGCCCAGGACAGCCTGGATGGTCTCGGGGTAAGGTCTGTCTCAAACGGAACTCCC
>JAQQSZ010019328.1:0-10388 GCA_028646595.1 Phalanger gymnotis
GGGCTGGAAGTAATCAAAAACAAACACTTTTGAAAAGGGACAGGGTCAAGGGAGAAAATTCAATAAAGGGGGATTGGTTAGGAAGAAGCAAAATATACTTAGTCTTTCACAACATGAGTTTTGTGGAAGGGTTATACATAATGATATGCATATGGCCCATGTTGAATTGCTTGATGTCTTAGGGAGGGAAGGTAGGTGGGAAGGGAAGAGGGGAGAGAATTTGGAACTCAAAGTTTTAAAAACAGATGTTCAAAAACAAACAAACAAAAAATTTTGCATGCAACTAGAAAATAAGATACACTGGCAATGGGGTGTAGAAATTTATCTTGCCCTACAAGAAAGGAAGGGAAAAGGGGATGGGAGGGGAGTGGGGTGACTAAAGGGAGGGCAGACTGGGGAACAGGGCATTAAATAATAAAAAAAATAGAAAAAAAAAGAAACAACAAAAGAAATGTAATACAGTTTGACTGTAACAGAGTCTGGGAAAAAGTGCAGTGTGAAACCAATTGGAAAGACAATATACAATGGTGGGCCTTGAATGCTAGGGTCAAGAATTTATTTTGTGGACAATTTGAAGGACCTGAAGGTTAAGCTGAGGAGTGATCCCTTACTCTTTCCTCATTTCTCTCCTGAGTTTCAGTTCCACATCATAGATTTGCCTGAAGAATAGTTCTACATGGTTATGCAATAATCACCTGAACACCAACATGTCTAAACCAGAACTCATTATTTTTCTCCCTAAACTCGCCTCATTTCCTAACTTTTATATCTCAGTGTAGGGCACTACTAACCTTTCAGTCTTGAAGATTTGTAGCCTCAGGGTCATGTTTCCAATTTTAAATGCATTATGTTTTAAAAAAAAAAGAAAAAAAATACTTTTTTGGTGATCTCTTTTAGCTATTCAAATCCTCCTCTAGATTTGAGAGCCTGAAAAGTAGAACAGTATAGAATCAGAATGGAATTGGGCCTTTAAGATGGCAGTATGAAGAAGGGAATCACATTTCAGGTGTAGAGGATTACATGAGAAAAGATAATAGAAAAATAGTGTAACTTAACTCGGTATCTGATTGAATTGGGGTAGGTTGGCCATGAGGGAGGTGGAAGAATAAATAGTTGCCCCACAATTTCCATTATGGAGAAGGTCCTGTCAATCAACAGAAATGGAGATGCTAGAGAAGGGTATTACTTCTTGGGTAGAAGGTGATGGATTCCATTTGGATGAGTATTTTAGTTGCAAGTGCATCACCAGCAAAAGATACAGTTGGGTTGAAAGTAACTTGTATATATGAGAGTAGAGTTGAGGTAAGAGATTTGGGATACAGATTATGGAAAGCCTGGAGTGTAACAGTGGGGGGTTTCAATGCTTTAGGGATATAAAGAGGGTGAGGACTATTCTATCCCTGTTTTATTTAATGAGACAGCCTGGGAGAGCAGTGGATAGAGTTCTGAGCCTGGAGTTAGAGGGACTTCAGTTCAAATATGGCCTCAGACACTTAATAGTTGTGTGACCCTAGTTAAGTTACTTGACCTCTGTTTGCCTGAATTTCATCAACTGTTAAATGGGAATATAATAACACCTACCTTTTAGTTTTGTTTTGAGGATCAAATGAAACAATGTCTACAAATTGCTTAGCAAAATTTCTAACACATAGCAAGTGCTTAATAAATGCTAGTTTCCTTCCTAAATTCTTATTTGGGTCAACTTTGAAATGAACTACAAGAGAGAGTTTAAATATTTCATGTTGCTACTTAGATACAACTTCTGTGGGTAGTTTTAATACCCTTCTGAAGGTTAATGATCTGCCAGAAGAGATAGGCTTCTTACAGCCACTTTAATGGGGCCACTAAATCTCAAGCAAGTTGTAAAACCATCCTTATCTTAGTTGTTTACACTTGGGAGGGCTGGGGATGACAGAGAGAGATATGCACTTTTTTTCAAAGCTGTTACCACATTTTGCTGAAATTTGCCTTAATTATTTATTAATGAAACTATCCCTGGAAGAATACAATTGTTTTTGGCTTCTGGTAGGCCAGTGATTTAGTGTTTTATCAATCAACAAGCAACTATTATATCCCTACTCTGTGCTATGAATTGTTTTACATTCTGGGATACAAATGTGAAGAATGAAACATTCACTACTCTCTAAAATATTGCAAGAAGAATATATACAAGGTGTCCTAAAAATCTTAGTGCCAAAAGTATCCCTCCCCATGCAATCCTCCCCCAAAATTACTGCAGATTTAAGCTACAATGTGCAAAAAATATTTAGAATATATATGAAGAAAATAAATGTGATAAATGCAAGGCAGTTACATACAAGCAATTTGGGGAAATCCAAAAAGTCTTTGTGTAGAAAGTGGTGCTCGAGCTGTGTCCTGAAGGAAGAAGGGATTCTACTGTATGAAATGGAGGAAATGATGAATGCATAAACTCCAGATATGAGGCATGACAAGCATGAAGACATGGACATGGATGATGGAATTCTGTGTATGAGAAACACAGAAGGCTGGTTTGGCTAGATCACAAGAGTATAAGTAGGAAAGTAAAATACAATGATAATGGAAAGATAGTTTGGGATCAAGTTAAAAAAGCAGAGGTATTTTTTATTCTAAAGGCAATGGGAGCCACTGAATGTTATTGATAAGATGATCAACATGTTTAAAATTTCACTTGAAATTGCTTCATCTTCTGTGAGGAGGAAAAACTGGAGTAGGGAAAGATTTAAACCCAAATGACCCCTTAGGTGATTCTTAAAATCATCTAGGTGAAAGGTGATGAAAGGCTGAACTAAAGTTTTGGGAAGAAAGAGACTCAGGAGTTGAGGATGACATCAGGGTTATGCATCAGAAAGCCTGAGGAAATGATGGAAACTTCACCAGAAGTTGGGAATTTGGGGAGATATGTTTTTAAGAAATATCAATGAGTTCTATTTCAAACAAGCTGAGATTGAGATGTCTTCAGGACATCCAATTTGAAAATGTTCGGTAGGTGGTTGCTGATGTGGGATTCAAAGTTAGTAAAAAGATTAGGATGGGATATGTGGATCTGTGATCCATCTCCATAGAAATGATAATTTAGAGCAAATGAGATCACTGAGAGAGACAGAGAACGAGAGAAAGAAAGAGAGAGAGAGAGAAAGAGAGAGAGAGAGAAAGAGAGAGAGAGAGAGAGAGAGAGAGAGAGAGAGAGAGAGAGAGAGAGAGAGAGAGAGAGAGGGAGAGAGAGAGAGAGAGAATGATAGAGAAGAGGTTTCAGAACAGGGCATTGAGTAATATACATGGTATGAAATGGATGAACCAGAAAGGAGACTAAGAAGGAGTGACCAACCACATAAGAGGAGAGCTACGGGAATTTTGTTGTTCAGTGATTTCAGTCACGTCTGACTCTTCATGACCCCATTTAAGGTTTTCTTGGCAAAAATACTTGACTAGTTTGTCATTTCCTTCTCCAACTCATTTTACAGATAAGTAAACTGAGGTAAATGGGGTTAAATGACTTGCTCAGGGTCGCACAGCTAGTAAGTGTCAGAGGTCAGATTTGAACTCAGGAAGATAAGTCTTCATGACCATCATTCTATACACTGCCCCTAGCTGCCCCTAGAGATTAATAGTATCACGAAACCAAGAGAGAAAAGAATACTTCCTTATTGACCTGCACCATGCTCATTCCAACTTCTGTGCCTTTGCTTATACACTTCTTCTGTTATCAATTCTTTCTTCTGATTTTCCCCAAATCTTCCCTTCCTTCAGAGCTTGGTTCAAATTCTTTCTGAGAGGAAGGCTTTCTCAGCATTACAGTTCTAGCATCCCCTTTCTTTACTTTCATGTTGCTGTTGTGTACAGCATTGAGCCAGATTGTTATTTTGATTGTTTTCCCAACAGGATTTCAAGCTCCTTAGTGGCAGATGTTATTTCTTCTACTTCTTTTGTTTGTTTATTCATTCAGTTAATATCGACTGTATTGAATTGAATATCTATCTATTGAATAAGTACTTATTAATTAATATAGAATGTAAGAGCTATCTGAATATAAAAACAGCTGTGATTTCATACATTTAGGTGATTATGTGAATTTCCTCCAACCATGGCAAATATCAGCTTGTCTTAGACTTAGTAGTTAAATTCTAGGTAGTTACCTGATACACTTAGAACTTAAGTGTCTTGCCAATGATCACACAGATAATAAGTGTCTTGGTTAGGATTTAAATTCAGGTCTTCCATGTTCAGGGGGTTATTTCTGAGGACAGAACTAATGAATGCAAAATACTTCATAAAACAAAAATTGATAGACAAAATGATTTTAATGATCTTGTCACTTTAGTAAAATGCTACATTTTAATGAACATATCTGCACCTTCAGAGACTTTCACTACAATAGTTTCATCCCGACGTTTTACCAGTGAAAATTATTAGCCCCAACATAGATTAAAATAGAATAGAAAACATTTAGTCAGCAAAAACCTGACTTAGCAAATGGAGAGAAATGGCTGTCAAAGGCAAATATAGTTAAAATATAAACTTGTTTCTAAAATATTACATAGATTCCATAAGCAATGTAATATCATTTCATAAAGTAAAATGGAGAAGTGAAGGGCAAAGTTTACTTAAAGCAAGCTTGACAGATATCTAGCTAAGTGAAGTCATCCCAAACAATTCAAGGATGAAGATGGAAGGATTGCAAACAGAAGAAAAAGTGAAAATGATTTGCAAAATCAGTTTCACCAAACAATTTTCTCCAGCAAATATAAAGCAAGCAGCACACTTATACCCTAACATCCTTATCCTGCATAAGCTCATAGAGAGAATAGAAATGGCACTAAGGGGAACAAAGAGGACATAAGCAATTATATTATATCAATGGTCAATAGAAGAAATCAGTGCAAGGGTTTTCAGAAGAAATCAGTAATATAATTGTGAGGGCAGTGAGCAACCAATATACATGCCATCTAAGCAAGAGGAGGATAAAAAGACATGGGAAAAAATCAAAATGTAAACATGGTGACTAAGGAAAGATCACTAACTACTGCTGTATATTCCTACTCTTCCATCCATGGAAAATCCTTGCCATAACCATCTTTACATGAATCTTTTACATCTTTGATGAGGTCTTTATTAGGAAGGTCTGTTTTAGGCATTAGCAAATGATAATTTAAAATGAATTACATCTTTATAATCTCAAAATTAGCTGAAAAATATAAAGAATATAAAATTCTACCATGTTTATTGCATGTTGACTAAGAAAAAGGCATTTGATTCTAGGGGATGATATATCTCCTGTCTGTCAAGATCATTCAGGATTTCTGAGAAGATTTAGCCAAAAGAAATATTCTTATCCAATAACCCAAGGAGAAATATCATGCACATCTTAAAATAGAGATATGAATATCAAAGAGATTTGGTCATTGATGAACAAGATCTAGCACAGAGTTTAGGTTAAGGAAGGTTTCCCTATGGATGTTGTGGTCCATTTGATCCCCTTATTTGTAAATTACATTATGCTTAATATGTCAAGCTTCAAGACTTTGAAGAGTTTTTGAGGAAAGAGTTATCATCATTCAAAGGAGTTTAGCCTATCCATCCACATAGGAAAGACAAAGTGGATGAAGAAGTTCAATTGCTCTGAATCGAACATACATTTGGATGGCCATTCTATAAGTTTGCTCAACACTATATTAACATGGGACAGGGGATATGGGCAATAAAATGGCTCAAATTTGTAAAGTAGAAGAGCAGAATGGATTGTTCTTAAGATATCTAAAAGGCCTTTTACTATCCTTCCAGCTTCCCCCCAAAACAGAAGGTCATGATTTTAATACATCTTCTTGAACTTTGTAGATATATGACATAATCAACAAAGAAATTTTAAAATAGAAGTAAATATTTTGATCAAGGAATTGTATGACCAGAAGAAGAAATTAGCTGATCACATGTAATGTCCAAGTAATGACAAGTCAATAGTGCTCCATTAGCATGCTCAGAACATTGAGAGAAAGCAAGAAATATTTATAGCACATTAGGTGGACCCCCTAAATGACCAACTTTGGTTGAACATGAACAAATGTCACAAAGCATGGGCAGACATCGATTGTTATGATATGTACCATTAGCAGGAATTCCCAAATTGATGAGATCACAGTTAATTTTAGTATTTCAGTATGTACATATCTACTAAATAAAAGTCTAAGTAATTAGAACATGTTTGACATAAATTAGACCATGCTTGACATGGGAGGAAAAGAAGTTGGAGACTAACGGGCCTATTGGCATTTGGGGTCTCAGTTCACCTTTTAACTGATTAATATATTAGAGATCAATATTATCTATACTGGAGTTTCTGGTGTATGCAAGTATCACAAAATTCATGGGCATTGTTCCAAGTATTCATGATAATGCAGTCTCTCCATTTTTTTCTCCTTCTTTTTTCTTCTTAGAAGCCAGTTGCAGCATGCATGTCAATGAATTTGCCTGCATGCTATGCATCAACACATTTATACATGTGACACTTCTTGCTGATTCTACTAATTACTATCCTATTGCATTCCTTTTTCTAGGAACATAATTTACCAGAATGTCTAAACTATTCTCCACCTAGCCATTATCCTACAAAGTAAATATCCTCTCCTGCTGAGGTAAAGGAAGATATACTACCTTGTTCTTAATTGCCTGTACCAGCTCTTGAGAGGGTAGACAGATATTCTATTTCATATGAATAGCTTCTGGCTCTGATTTCCAGGGTAGAATTAAAATGTTCTTATATCAATTCATGTCCAACATAAATTTAGGGACCCTTATTCACCAACACATCATGAAGTTTTACATCTGGATTGTAATTAATTTTTGTTGCTACTTTATAAGCAGCCATACCAACAGCTGATTTCTCCTTCTATTTCCAAGTGACTGAATACCTAGGCAGAAAACAGTAAGGATTAAACATACTTAAAGGTACTTCAATAAACACTTTTACATGTATAGATCTCAAACATAATGATTTTTTATGGATTCAATTTAAAAAACAACAAAAGTCAACGGAAAAAATGATGACTGCCACACTGAAAGCTGGCTTTATTTCCTTATTTGCTCATTAATTAATTAATTAATTAATTAATTGTTTTAAATTTTGAGGATGTGGTATATTAGTGAAAAGAAAAATAAATTGAGGATAGAGGATTCCTGCTCTGCTAACCATCTGTTTGGATCCAGATACAGAATCCTTTTGGGACTGTATAGAATAAAAGGATGTTAGACTACATATTTCCTAAGTTTCAATCTGGTTTATATTTGACATCTAGTCATAATCTGTAATCAATTCATTACAAAATTTGTATTTTCAGGCTAAGTGCTAAGCATGGCAAACTTTACATCAGTAATAGATGTGTGTCTTTGATGGAAAGGGTTTATAGATTCTAGCACTTGGCATCTGCATTCATTTCCATCCATACTGCTGCTCTTACTTATAAAGTAGTCATGATGACCCTCTAAAGCTATTAATTGGCAAAGTAGGCATGTTAGGGAGATAATTATTTCTGCCATCTGTCTTAGTTACTCAGTATAGGGCAGAATTTGCAAATCTACTTTACACTGTGCTTGCCTTTTTGAAGGAAATCATCCTTTAAACAGTAAGCTAAATGACTAGTTAACTTTTGAAAATCTCACATATTTTGGAAGGTAAATATTATTTTGCAGGTATGTTGAGGGTGGAAGGTTAGTGTTTAGTTTGAGTGAAAGAGTTGTTGCACAGAAGTATGGTGTCAGAAAGTAGTAGCCCATTGTAATTGAATGGAAATACACTTTCCTACAGTGTTCTGCCAAAGTCTACATATATTTGGGGTCTTTGGGTATAGATATTCAAAAGGCAGGTATTACTCCTTGGGACATACTTTTAGTGGTAGGATAGGAAGAGTGAAAATTAAGGCAGATCATAGAGCTAAGTGCTTTGAGTCTCAATCAAGCCATTCTGATTGAGTGCATATATATACTTCAAGTTGTGCTTATGTAAGAAATGATTCATTTGGAGTCCTATTCTATTACAATCAGTATTAATCAATTTGATATGATTCCATAGGGGTAGGGAATAATTAAGTTCTATATCTTAGGCCCTGCTGTGAAACAAAGGTTGTAAGTTCACTTGCGTAATCATAGAAGCTAACTAGAGACCATCTGCCCTGGTTTTTCCTTGTTATGGTGACCAAGCCCAGTGTGGTGGAGGTAACTGAATTCTCAACCCAGTTTTGTACTTCTACACCATTCTCTCTTGTCCAACATAAGTAGATGCCCATATAATGACCATCTTATGACCACTTAGTGAAGATGCCCCACATTTCACCCAACTCAAGACCATCCTGCTGACATATTATTTCTAGTTTAAGCCTCATTTTTGGCCCAAGAAGCAAGATCTATCAACCAATTGGAGATTCTGCACTTTGGATTCTGCATTTTGTATAGTCCATCTACAGTGTTCATGTATCAAATCTTGTATCAAGCTTTAAAAATAAGGCCCTGGGAGGTGGCGCCAACAGGGCAGAGTACTCCCCTGAGCTCTTCTGCAAACCCTTCCAAATACCTTTAAAATGACTCTAAACGAATTCTAGAACAGTAGAAGCCACAAAAAAGTGAAACAAATTTCCAACCATGGACAATTTTGAAGGTCAACAGGAAGGGTTTGTTGCAACAGGGTGAGAGAGGAGTGCAGTCCTGTGCACGTCCCACCAGCCCTGGCCCCAGCTAACTAGGAGCAGGCTGTGGAGTGAATAAATCACCAAAGTGGTGGTTTCCAGACATCTCAGCACCATAGACAGCAAAGACAACTTAGAAGGTTACCAGAAAAGGGCTGTTCCACGAGGGTGACAGTGGAACAGAGTCCAGTGCAGGCCATTATAGCATGTCCCCAGCCCCAGAAAACAAGCAGCAGGCCTTGGGAGTGACTGAATCAGTACCTGCTTCTGGAGCTCTCAGCCTAGATGGTTAGGAAATTGAACAGCTGGTCAGAAGGAGATCATAAGGGTCTTTTTGATAGCAGAGTTAGGATTTTCTTGCTTTGCCCATACTCAGATCTAGGTTGCAGTCCTGGGTGGCTGTCCCAGGGAGAGGAGGAGCACTAGCACAGCAGAGCTTGTGGCAGCTGTGGTGAGAGGACCCTTCTCACATTTCAGGGCAGAAAAAGTGCTTGGGATCTCTCACAGACTAGAGCACTGCCCAGGAGAGGAGTAAAAACCTCTCTTTAGATCATAACACTTTAGAAGAACTGAAAACCTACAAGTCCCTAGAAGTGTCTCTGAAAATAGCAGCAAAAACCACTGCAGCTTGGGACCATGTGCCTACCACTGGAAGCAGAGCCCTAATTTAACAAAGAGTTAAAATTCAAGAAACAGGCTGGGAAAATGAGCAAAGAACATAAAATAACTCTGACTATTGAAAGTTACTGTGGTGACAAGGAACATCAAAACACACACTCAGAAGAAGACAACAGAGTCAAAGCTTCTACTTCAAGAACCTCCAAGAAAAATAGGAATTGGTCTCAGGCCATGGAAGATCTCAAAAAAAACTTTGAAAATCAAGTAAGAGAGGTAGAGGAAAAATTGGGAAGGGAAATGAGAGTGATGCAAGAAAGTCATGAAAAACAAGTCAAGAGCTTGGTAAAGGAAATACAAAAAATATTGAAAAAAAAATAATGTTAAAAAATAGACTAGGCCAAATGGCAAAAGAGATCCAAAAAGCCAATGAGGAGAAGGATGACTTAAAAAGCAGAATTGGTTAAATGGAAAAAAGATCCAAAATATCATGGAAAAATATAATTGCTTAAAAATTGGAATGGAGGCAGGGTGGAGCCAAGATAGCAGCTGGAAAGCAGGGACTAGCATGAGCTCCCTACCAAGTCCCACCAAAAACCTATAAAAAATAGCTCTGAACCAATTCTAGAACTGGTGAAGCCACAAAATAGCATAAGGAAGCAGGACTCTAGCCCAGGACAGCCTGGATGGTCTCTAAGTAAGGTCTATCCCACACACAGAGCTGGGAGCAGAGGGGAGCAGAGCTGAGCAGAGCGGAGCCCAGCTTGGATTGCATGGACCGACCAGACTGGGAGCCGGGCAGAGCATGCCCTAGCACCCTGAATCAGTGAGCTGTGGCAGTTACCAGACTTCTCAACCCACAAACACCAGGGACAACAGAGAAGGTTAGTGGGAGAAGCTGCCGGGGACTGGGATAGACTTTGCAGTTCAGCTACTGCCCTGAGGGCAGTGGAGGTTGGGCAGCTTTAGAACTATAGCTACAGTTGCTTCTGGCCCCAGGCCCACCCAGTGGGAGGAATTAAGTGTCTGATCAGAGCAGGAATGAAGAGCCTGCTGAAGATCTAAGTCCAGTCTGGTTTGGGGGTTCTTGGGGAAGGAGGA